>JADGIG010000075.1:0-23837 GCA_018985235.1 Sanchytrium tribonematis
ACTTTGGGTGGTGAAGACTCAATATGAGTACTCCATTCCACTGGTTCGCCAACTTGATCATCATCAATATCAATTTTCCGATTAGATATCACTTTGCCAACTTCCCGATCGGCAGCAAATATTGGAGCTCTATTTAGTGCATAGAGCGTCGATAAAAGAAGTTTATATTTTTGTACATTTTTAAGATTTTTTGGGAGCGGCTTTTGAGGAACGTTGAGGTTGGCAAATATTTCATCTCCAACTATACCCCTGCTGTATGCTTCCAAAATCCAATTGAGTGCATCGACTGACGGCGAGTCTTCCAGAGAGTCAGACATTTCAAAACAATTTCCCCTGTAGAAAAACAAAAATGTATCAACAACTCATAGATACACTCTATGGACCTTCATCAACACCTGAACAGAGAAAAGACGCAGAGATGCAACTTGTAGCATTTCAAAAATCAGATAACGGCTTAGCAAGTGTCGGCGAAATGCTGAAGGGAAATTTTAACGCTCAATTTTTTGGAATTATGACTATACAAGTACACTTAGTCACGACAAACTACACTATCTCATTTGAGGAGATTTTGAAAGTTTACGATGTAATTAAATCTTCGCCTCAATTTGTTATTCGTAAATATGCAGTTGTTTTAGCAACAGTTGGGCTTAAAACTATTCCAGATGATTTTTTGAACAAGGTTTATCAGTATACACAGTCTGTACCGCTTGTTCTATTCACTGCTATGGATCTCGTTAATACAAGTGAGAAGATATATCAAATTCGGTTGAGAAACCACTCCATTATATTTTGCAAAAGTAATTCAAAATTTGTTTTATCTATTATTAACGAATGCCTTAACAGAAGACAGTATTGTGAAGAAGCGGTGGAAACATTTACTATTTGGCTTTCAAGATTTGAAAACACTGAAATTCAACAGCTTTATTCTTTATTATTAGATTTATTAAGAAGAAATGAAATTTTAGAACATGTGTCTGAGGCTATTTGTGGGATAGTTAGTGCGGTTGAAGGGTTTGAAGAAAGCATTGGTGATACATTGGTGCCTGAAATTTCTAGTCAGAAGGTGCTCGAATTGATCCGTTCACAATCCGATGACACAGAATCCTTTTTAAAGATTATAATGTCTGTTGGGGAAGAATTGACTAATTACCTTGTTAGAAACGCGCTAAAGCCTGAAGTTGATAATTATTTTCAAGTTCTAATGACAATAACCAATGCCCCTGGTACTTTCGGAATCGATGAAGTCATTAGTGAGGAAAGTTTGTTCATTTGGTCTTATATTCAAGAAGCTGTGACTGAGCCGTCAAGTCAATTGTGCAAATCCTTTGCTATTGACTATCCGGACTTTGACCCCAGTCGATTTGAAGTTCCTCAAATTATATTTCAAAAATTCGAATCTATTTTCAAAACATTACTTGTAGTCGCGCTGACAAAAATGGCTGCGGATCCGAAGTCATTTAGTGATAAACCTAAAGATTTGTTGACTCAATTTATGACTTATCGTTCTACTCTTTGTGATACTGTGCTGGACGTTTACAAAATATGCCCCCAATATACCATGGAATATCTGTATACAAATTTAAAGGAGCTTCTTTTTAATGCTCAAACTCGAGAGTCCTCAGTAGAATGCCTTTTAAGGTCTTTTGGGTTTTTGAGCGACTATAACGAGGAAGACACTACAGTTTCAAAATTTTTTGAAGTAGAATTATTAAACCAGTCTATGCAACTTGCGAAAAATAATACTTGGACACATGTGCATCAGCAGTATTTGCTTTGTTGTGGGCACTATTCAATATGGTTCGAAAAAAACTCAGCCTTTGATCCTACTAATGTAATCAATTACACTATGACATTGCTTGAATTCTCAAAATACCAAAATACTTCCGTACAGGCCATAAAGGGTCTCTGTAGGTACTTACCCGAACGCATGATAAAATTTGCTGGCCCACTATTAGCAAATATACCTCAGTTTAGCGACACCGTTAAAATCGGGTTACTGCAAGCTCTTTCAACAACGACATCCACACTTGGCTGTAATGAAAAATTAGACGCACTGCAAATTATTTTGGTGAATATTCACCAAAATTTTTCTCAAGTCAAATTGCAAACTGACAACACCATTCTTTTGAAGTGGGCAAACGCTTTCACTGACGTCGTTCAGTCTTTTCCAAAGCTTTCTGAGTTGAAGCTGGCTGATAAAAGTCATTTAAATCCATTTTTAGTCATCTTGGATTCAAATATCTTGACTTGGATGCATTTTGTCTCCCAACTTCCATCTGATATCGAACTTAGTAATTGTTTTTTAAAAATTGTCGGGTTGTCTTCTCCATTAATTATGTTTGAATGGGAGGCACCATTAAAAAGTGCCACTCAAATGAGTGAATTTCTACATCAGTGGTGGTGCTCGAATTCTTGCAGTGAGATTCTTGGGTGTTATCAAAGAGTCATTAAAGCTTGTGATAGCAATTTTTTATATAGCTATAAAGCCGTTGCTTTAGATTATCTTTCCAAGATCTTACTAGACACGTCAAAATTCAGTATTTTTCACTAATTTAGATGACCCAGAAATTTTAATTGCCGGTCTTGAATCATTCGTATTTGTTATTAAGGACTTGGATCAGCTAAAACTTTCAGAACATGAAACAAAAGCCATTTTAAACAATTTCCAGGAAATGACAATCTTTGGTTTAAAATCAAACTACAGGAATGTATGCGCTCAAGCCTTGACAATAGTTGAATCTAGCCATGCTTCTCCAAACCTCAATTTAAATAGAAGCCTCAACCCATCTGTAATACTGCCTACAATATTTGAAGCATTAAAGCAATCTATGCCTTTAGACAAGTTTTTAATGACAAAAGCATGTCATTATATCCAAAATATTCTTAGACAGAACCCTGAACCTTACTTGATTTGCATCCCAAAGGACCTCAATTTTTCTAGCTTAGATATCAAATCAATCAGACAGTCGTTGCTAATCTGGTCAGGAAGACCTTCGTTTGATTCTAGTTCATTTAATTGATTTATTAGGCTTTCCTCGAATCCTCTTTTAGAGAAACTGTCTTATTGAAAACCACAGACGAAGATAATAAATCGTTCTTGACAGATTTAAGTTGGTTTTCAAAAAGAGCTGTAAAGTCACTACTTGGATCAACTTGATAATAACCCATTCTAACAAATTGAAACTTTAATTTTTCAGTATAATAATGATGCTCTGCCATAGCAGTGGCAGTTAATTGGCATCTCTTGTATTCTTTAGTTGGTTTCCAATAACTATTGATACAAGCTTCTAGAGCGCCCAACTCTATTAGGCCTTTTTGTACATTAAGTGAATTGTAATTAATGTCGCTCAAGTAACCTTGAGGAACCAGTTGTTTGTCGCTTGGGTCAGGATGTTTGAAAAGATTGTCATAGTCATTAATGTCGACACTTATTGCGTGGGCTGGATTAACCCATTGAATATAAGATTTTAATTTTTCGTAAGGAATTTCCGGGTTACAATTTGGAAATGAAGGATCGTCATAGCGACACTCAAGGCCATCACCAGTCACTCGCACACAGGTTATTGGGAAAGGAACTTGCAGTAACCCTACCGAGTAACCTTTTCGTAAGCGATAGAAATTTTCGTCGGCGTCCTCGACAAAGTCTGAGGTGTCAATTGCAATTTCTTTTCCAAAGTACAAGGTTCTACTTAGATGTGATCCGTTTAACATCGAAACATTATCAATTTTAATTAAAAAGTCGTCAGGAACATTAATTAATTTGATTTTTAATGGCTTTAACACGGCAAAACATCGCGGAGCCGTAGAATTTAAATGATCTCTAACAACTTGATCAAAACGAACACTTTCTATAGTGGTCAATGATGTGGTCACACCCAACTGTCTTACAAAAGTATTTATAGCATCTGCAGGTACACCTCTTCTTCTGAGGGCAATAAGTGTAAATAATCTTGGATCGTCCCAATTTTTGACTGCGCCGATCTTTACTAATTCAACCACTTTCCTTTTACTAGTAACTGTCCCGGTGATGTTTAATCTACCGTACTCCCATTGAACCGGTTTGTATAATTCTAAAGCATCTAAGATCCAATAATAGGATTCTCGCGCATGTACGAATTCAGTTGTACAAAGGCTATGAGTTATGTTTTCGACACTATCACAAATGCAATGCGTAAAATCATAAGTAGGATAAATACACCATTTGTCTTTGGTTCTTTCATGGGTTTTGGACTTGATGATTCGATAAGCTACAGGATCCCAAAAATATGGATTGGGCGATTGCATGTCCATCTTTAATCGCAAAGTAGCCTTGCCTTCCTCATATTTGCCATTTTTCATATTTTCAAATTCTAAGAGGGATTCCGAAATCGGCCTACTTCTATATTTAGAATCAGATCGTGGTCCCTTAGCTTCCCCACCTCTTTGCTCATACATTTCCTCTCCAGTTGAATGGTCGACATACGCCTTGTCTCGTTTAATCATTAAAACTGCAAGCTCATATAATTTATCAAAGTTGTCGCTTGAATGAGTCACCTTAAAAGGTTCAAAACCAAGCCACTGCACCATCTCTAGGATGCCATCAAAATAAATCTGATCCTCGGCATCCGGATTTGTGTCGTCATACCGCAAATAACATTTTCCATTATGTAATTTAGCATATCCAAAATTTATATTAATTGCTTTCGCATGTCCCAAATGCAAGAATCCATTTGGTTCGGGAGGAAATCTTGTCATTACAAGGCCATTTGTTTCTTTTAAGTGCTGCTTCATTAAATCAGGATTGATTTGGGGATTTTGGCCAGCCTTATGTAATTTGGAAATATCACCTTCCTTCAGAAAATCAAATGGCCCCTTTTCTTCTATCGATTTTTCAGACAACTTATGAGCGACCTTGGGTTTATAATTTTTCAAATTCTTGTCGATTATTTTCATCATCGCAGGAATGTTACCAAATCTTAAAAACGGATCATTTCTGATTTCCTTTAAGATGACCGGCTTTAAATTAGGGACAGTGTTATTTTTTTCAATAACGCTGTCTACAAAGGTTTGAACTTGAGTATCCTCAATCAAGATACCGACTCCACACCTTTTCTTGATATCATCCAAACCGATGATATTATTTACCAAATTTTCAATAACAGCATAGTCATCATCTTGATCAACAGGTATTTTAGACCTGAACTCTTTTATAATTCCGATAGCCTCATCAATTTGAACTCCACCACTAATTTTGCCTTCAAAAATAAATTTGACGATAACATTGTGAAGTATTGAATATGGGAAAGATTGAGAGCAAAGATTCATAACAAGCTTATGTTGGTCTGGTTGATGAAATTTAATGCTTTTTACAAGGCAATCTGAAAGATCTGCATTCTTCTCAGTCTCAGCTAATTTTGATTTTGAAAGTTTGAAATACGACAAATCTCCCATGTGTGAAAAATGAACTTTGATTGTGTCAAGGTATAGGTTGAATTGGTAACAGTAAATCCAAGTAATATCTCAAATCATTTATTTTTTCGATTTTTTGGCGGTTTTTGTTCCAGGAATCTTTTTCGGTGGTGCTGATTTACCTCTAGCAGCTCTCATTTTTAATTTTGCTTTCCGCTCTACCTCCGCTAGATCAGCATCCTCAATTCCCATCGCCTTATTAAGTTTTCTTTGTAATGCTGGTTTTACAGTCTTAGGATACCATTGTACCAGTTTTTCACCAATTAGCGGTTTCCGAAGTACATTTAAACCGGATCTACCAACCGATGGATATGCATGTTCCCATAATTTAGCTTGATATTTTGCAACTATTTGCTTTGCGGAATTTAACATTTTCACCCCTCTGTTTTTGATGCATTCCAAATAGTATAAAACCTTGTTTCGAATTATTGAATGTTACTGAGCGAAGATTTGATATTAATTAAAAATTGGATTGGCATCGTGGAAAATACACCATACTCCAGTGATGAAGATGATGATGAAAGTGACAATGAAGATTGGGAAGATGATATAAGTTGCAAAAATATTCCATTAACGAAAAAAAGTAAACTGCAACCATACACTGTAGGCTGGCTTAGCCATAGAGCTTACCCGAAGACGTCTCATTCAGAAAATGACGTTCAACTACTAGATCGTGCGGTTTGCAAAGGCGATGTGGTGCAATACCAGAATCAGCTTGGCACGGTCCTGGATGTTCATTGCTTCTATGATGTTATGGACCATATGTGCTGGTTAGATCCAGAAAATGGAAATGAATTCATTTTGAAAAATGTGCCCTCCTCGGCGCTTTACAGAGATCATGAGTATTTGTTAAATGAGAATATATTCCTCGGAGATTACATGGGTACGTTAGAAGATTTATCAATGGATTGTATTGTTTGCATCAAGTATCTTGGATTCAGTTCCTTAATGCTAGTAGATGAGGATCTTTGTCAGCCAGTCGACAAGAAGTTTGATCTGAAATTTTCTACTACTCTTCCATCTCACGATAGGAGAATCGAAGTTGAATTTAAACATGGCTATAATCACTGCTACTCTAATTCATATTTGAATGAAGCTACCACTCCAGGTACATTTTTTGAATTACAGCCAATTTTAAATGCGGTAAAAAATAATAATTCTCGAGTTAAATTTCTTGATGAACGGCTGAAAAGCAAGCCGGTGCCCAAATGGATGACTGAATTTGATAGCGAAGATTCTAGCGTCCAAGTAATCTGTTTGGGCTTGAAACCCAGGTTGGCTGAAGTAGAATGGGTTTTGAAAAATCCATTTTCCGTCGAAAATAGCTACAACCCTCCAGAGACTCAGCTTAATCTAGAAAATGAAATTGTTCATCAAAAGATTGTACCTTTAATACCTCTAAATCTTAGAAAGAATTTTTTACCAGGAACTTATTGCAGAAAAGATAATGTTTACTATGAGGTCATAAATGTGAGAAGCTATGTTGACATTGAATTACAATCTAGTAAAATTGTCAAAGCGGTTAAGAGCACGGAAATTAAACCTACTTTATTCGTAAATGATGAAGACTACCTACCTTCAGATTTTGTAAAAAACAAAAATGATCCTGATTCATTGGGAATTGTTATTGAGGCAAATGAAAAAGAAAGAGTGTGCCGAATCAGATGGTTTGAGGACGGTTACAATTTTGGAAAATTATTACCCGATATTCAAGAGATTAGTCTCTTTGATTGCAAGGATGGAGAAATACCTTTCATGATTACCTCTGGATGTTTCTTGAATCCCAACAATATTCCTGATAGCATCTGTAAAGATTTAAAGTTACTTTGGTTCGGTGAAATCAATAATATTAGCAAAACTTCAGGCGCGTTAACGATTAAATTTCATAATGGCACAGAGCATATATTCGAACCAAACGAAGTTGTTCCATTTATACCCGAACTTTTGGATTACTTTCGTAACGAAAACGAGGAATCTGAAGAAGATAACGAGGAGGATGAGTGGGAAACAGATGAAGAAATTGATGTAGACCCTTCAAAAAAATCTAGTCGAAACTCAAAAAATACCTCCAGATCTCAATCCAAAACAGTTTCACGATCTGAATCCGCTCAGGTAATTCTGAGCCAAGAGTTGTTTCTTGACAATAGAGATTCAGAGAATCGTGTCTTGTTCGACGAGGACCCACCAACAGATCATCACTTCTTGAATAGCAGTCATAAACACACTAAAAAATTGCTGAAAAGATACCAACACGAAATGCAATTATTAAAGTCAAATTTGGCCCCAGGAATTATAGTCAAATGCTACGAGTCTCGTATTGATTTGTATCGATGTATGATTATTGGGCCTCAGGAAACACCTTATGAAGACACATGCTTTTTCTTCGATGTGTATTTGGATGAAAGTTATCCATCTCAACCACCAATGGTCCATTACAGAAGTTTTTCAGATGGAAAACAATTAAATCCGAATTTATTTGATGAAGGGAAAGTTTGCATTAGTCTGCTAGGAACTACAACCGGTGAAAATTTTGAAATGTGGAACGAGAAACAGTCATCTTTGTTACAACTATTTGTATCCATACAAGCGCTGATTCTGACAAAAGATCCTTTTTGGAATGAGCCACTCCATTGGCGACTTAAAGACTCTGCTGAAGGTGATCGTTCAAAGACATTGTATTTTGAGCGGACTGTAATCGGGTGTCTTATAAGTATATCGAATATATTGAAAAATCCAATTGCAGGATTTGAAAAAGAAATCAAGCATCATTTTATTGAGCTAAAAGCGTTGAGCAAAACTCTTACAAGAGTAGAGCAATACCTTTCAAATGACCTCCCCAAGGGTTACAAATTATCACTCGAAAAAATCAAAAAAGATTTACTACTATTATCGGAAAAAGAATAAATATTAGATTTCTAAGCAGCTGAGGGAAGCATACATGCAGATAGATTGTAATTTCCTCTATTTAAGCAATTTCTCATTACTAGTGATGCAAGCCATTGCTCGACGTTCTGACGAGTATCATTTTGTCTACTAGCTTTTTCTAACCAATATATTGCAATTTCGTAATCAATTTCAACCCCATTTCCTCTTTCATAACAAAAAGCCAAATTAATTTGGGCTGTTCCTAAACCTTGCTCTGATGCAATCAGATACCAAAATACTCCAACTTTTTCATCTTTCAAGATCCCACCAATTCCATTTGAGTAGTAATAGCCGAGCTTGTTTTGTGCTCCTGAATGTCCCTGCATTGCAGCCTTGTGATAATATTCCAACGCTAAATCCATGTTCTGCTCGCAGCCATAACCCATGGAATATAAATATCCAAGATTATGACAACCCCAAGCATTGCCCGCGTTTGCTGCTTTCTTGTAGTATGATTCAGCAATGGCGTAGTCTCTGTCAACTCCATGACCTTCTTCATACATGTATCCCAAAGAATTGCAAGCAAGAGCATTGCCTCTTCTTGCTGCTTCTTTATACCAAAAAATGGCTTCTTTTACATTTTTCTTTCCAGCAATTCCTTCTTCCATGTAATACCCTATATTGTACATAGCAACTGTCTCTTCTTTCTCAGCAGCACGTGTGTAGTAATGCAATGCTTTTTGGACGTTCTTCTCCAATCCTACAGCTTCTCCGTAACAGTATCCCAAAATGCCTTCACCTCGAGGATGCTCCGCATTTGCAGATAACATATACCAATTAACTGCTATAGTTTCGTCTTTTGAAAAAAATATTCCATCATGATAGAAAGTTCCAAGAACATATTGAGCTGATGGTTCGCAGTGGTCTTCTGCAGCTCCCACAATCCATTCCACAGTTTCATTGCCAGCTAATTTTGTATAGGCAAGGTATTTTTCAGAGAGTACTCTGCTCATTTTTACTTGAGGTCTTCCATATCGGTATAATGAGCACAATCTTGCCATACCCAGCCCATGGCCACGATTAGCTGCTTTTTTGTAATAAGATTCTGCTCTTGGGTAACTCAATTTGGTACCAATACCAAATTCGCATAAAAAACCAGTAATGGCAGTGGCCTCTAAATGATTTTCACGAGATGCTGCTTTCATATAGGCGAATCCTCGTTTCAAATTCTTGTTGGTCGAATCAAATAAATAAATATTCGCTAGTGCAAACAATTCTTCGGCATTATAGTCAAATATGTCATCATAAGTTGTATTAGGATAATAAGATAAGATTACTCGTTTAGAAAATATCCTTTGAATTTTCATGATCTTTAAAAGTACAGAACTTGTTTTAAAAGGCAAATTATTAGAGTTGACCCAATCATATCTATCCAATCACATCTGCATTGAATCCACTTGTAAATTCACGCCATTGACATATTTTAATTCATGCTTAATTCAACTATAGCAATTCGTTATTTAAGCAGAGGGTTGACCACTTGACCCTTTAAATTTTTCTTACAAAATGTCAGCATCCCATGTTGTAAGCTACTTATTAGGTTGCTCTACGGTTGGAGCCCTTGGGTATTTTTATTTAAGCGACGAATTTCAGGTGTATGCAAATTCGCTACTGAATACCTCAAAACATTTGCACTTGACAGCACACCAATTAAACGATGTAAGGAATAAAATGGACTTTATGGGAAACGCGATTGATTCACTCTCAATCACCAAAATGAGTAAACCACAAGTGCAGGAAGAGCTCAGATCTTTGAGAGATCTTGTGCATGATTACCACGTAGAATTAAATCAATTGAATACAAAATTTAATGCAATGCAAAAAGAATTATTTTGGTTAAGCAATAAGGATAAGACCCAATAAATTTATTCTTCCATTAGTTTTAGATCAAACTTTTGAACTTTTATGGGATGGTCAAGTTGTAATTTTTGATGTTTAAAAACAAGTCCACATGAAATTTTGTCGCCGTCTTTAACTGGTCCAACACCACTTGGTGTGCCTGTTAAAATGACATCTTTCTTTTCCAAGGTCATGAACTGTGTGATATATTCTAATAATTCTGCACAAGAAAAAATTTGATCATTGGTATTTCCATCTTGCCTTATTTCCCCATTCACCCTTAGCCATAAATCAACATTGTCGGGATCAATTCCTTCTATAGTTTCTGATAAAGGGCAAAAAGTGTCGAGACCCTTTGCCAATGTCCAAGGCAACTTGTTTTTAACAGCATGATTTTGGACATCTCGAAGTGTAAAATCAATTGCAACACCAAATTTGGAAGTTTTAAGAACTTCTGAAGCTTGTTCTCTAGAGAGCTTACACAATTTTTGCTGAACGTGTATTGCTAGCTCGCATTCGTAATGTAGAGTGTGTCCAGCTGGCGCAATAACAGTTTCGTTATTTGCAATAATACTGCTTTCAGGTTTTAAAAAGAAAAAGGGTATTTTCGGAATGGGATGGTTTAGCTCCATTGCATGCTTTTTGAAATTTCTACCAATAGCAACAATTTTCATGACCTTGAAAGGATGATCTTGTAACGACGGAGATTGATTGCAATGAGTTTCAATGGTATTTGTAGTAAAGTAGCTTTGTCTTTATGCAGTGTTTACGGTGACACCTTCAATAATTTGCCAGAATGTTATGCAAGAAATGCGGACTCGAATCACAAACTCGTTTTTAATCCTTCAACCTTGTTTTTACACATTGTTGTTTTTCTAACTGTGGCATTTATGATCTACCAAACAAATTTCAAGCAATGGGGAGCATCAAGGAAACAAATGTTGTTAATAATGTCGCTATATCTTGTTTCCATATTCTTTGATTTGTTGTTATTGGGTCATCTCATCCCTGTTACAAATGCAGCTTTTAAGGTCTTTGTTGGATTTCAAATTGGAGTTTGGTGCTCTTTATTTTGGTCAATATTTGTGTTAGGAATGATGCCTCTATTTAACATTGAGGATTTAAGAATTATGTCTTATATTACGACAGCTGTCATTGGATTAGTGGTTTCAGTCATCAGTATTTTGACCGCTTTTAATTCCGGGCCTTTTCGTTCAGCCACTCCAATTCTTGTATTCATATTTTTTTTAGTAGTCAATATCGTATTGGCTGCATTAACTATTTTGAGTCAAGTTTACGTCGTGTTGGCCAAAACTAATGACAGGTATTTATTAGGTATTGTGGGATTTGGTGTAGTATTTTTCTCTCTATCATTGATCTTGATGGCGGCCTCTTCGGGTGTTTGCACTGGGGCAAAACATTACGTATTCAAAATTTATATAGGTGGATGGCATTTTTTTCGCGACCGTTTTTAATCTTTTGACTCTTATGATGGTGTACAAGTACTGGGACTCTTTGAATCAACAAGAGGTGGAATTCGTCCGAGATGATGATGACATTCAAAAGAAGAAGTCCGAATATTTTAATCACAGTGGTAGTACTAGCATGGCGAATTCACGTGAACCTCTGATGAGATAAGCAATAAATATTTACTCTCTTTCAAAGGTTTTGTACAGCACGTAGGCATCTTTCGGCTCTATTTGATAATAATCTCTTACTATAGTATAACATATAAACCCATGTTTCTTGTAAAATTCTATGGCTGCTGTATTAGTGACCTGCACGTGAAGGTATATTGCTGAGACTGTTTGGAACTCTTTCTCGAAGTCAATTTTTTCAAGCATGAAATTGAGCATTCGTGAGCCCAAACCTAAATTTCTATAGTGTGTATCTACACCGATTATCATTAAGTAAACGTGAGTGCCTCCAAACGGTAGCAAAGAATTTTTTTGTATTCTACAGCACAAAGTGCCTATTAGGTTGTTTTTGAAAGTCAATCCAATTGACAGACTACCATGTTTTTCAACTACATCGGTATAAAATGATTTATGATATCTAACTGGAAAAGTTTTGTGATTAAACATACGTAGTTTGTTGATATTAAATGGACTAAACTCAAGAATACCAAGTGACTTGAAATCAAACTCTTCAATCATAAATCTGAGTTTCAGATTGTTGCACCAATCGATTTGAATTTAAAGATATTTAGCAATAGTGACTTGTTTATAGCTTATTTAAAATGAATAATTGCCCATACTTTTTTGAGAAAATGTTAACCCTCGAAACAATTTATATGTTTGACAATGCGGAATCTCAATCAATTTTTCAAAGAACATTCAAAAAAACAAATATTTCAAAAGATGTGGAATTAAATAATGCAATTAACAAAGATTCAGAAGATTATTTAAATGGCTTGACCGATTATCAAATATTACAATTGAAAAAAGAAATGCAAGGAATGATCAGTGACGATTTAAACAAAAAACTCTCAGATAACACTAAAAAATCGGAAGAAACAAAAGAAAATATAGTTATAGATCAAGAGAAACTGGATGTCGTCAAAGAAAAATATAAATCATTTTGGGAAAAGCCCACTAAGTCTAATCCTTTTCTTGAGAGCTTTGATCTACCTACCATATACACTGAGGACCAATTGTTGACTGCAATATCATCCAATGAACCAACCTTAATAGCACATTCTTTAGGAGAGCTAATCAGTATCGGAGTGACAAATTGGGATGTTTTGACTAGTCGACTTTTGCCGCTGCTTGTTCACCGAAGTAAGATGGTCCGATTCAGGGCTTACGATATTCTTTATATTTACGAAAGTTTGCCTGTTATGATTATTGAATTACTTCAGAAGAGTACGATAGACGGCCACCTCACAAAAGAAATTCTTGCCGAATTGCAAAGTTGAATATTGCATACCTATATGCGAAATTTCCAAAATAAACCCTATATGGTTTCTAAGATCGTATCGTTTATCGATATCAAAGTTTACTCAAAATCGTAAATTGACTTTTTTTCACCATGTTTCTTCTTTTCTCTGTGAGTGTTCAAATGACTGATTGATTCATAACTTTTATCACAACCAGGGAAATCACAATCGTAGATTCTCTCAATCTCTGTAAATTTTCTTCGGTGTCTCTTTGAAAAGTCGGTTCGATGCTTATATTTGGGCTGTTGCAATTGCTGCATATTTAAGTCGACAACATCTGTGTACTGATATATCGGGGACGGAATGAAGTTCATATATTGGGTGTCGGGTGAAGCATAGTAATATTGTGGTGACGCATTCATGTCGGTGATGTTCGGAGTAGGGTAAGCATTGGGGACGTCAATGTTATTATATAGGATGTTCGGTGAGATGATTGTGGTTTGATACTGCTGTTCTGCTTCTTGAGGCTTTGGACAGGGAGAATTAACGATAGCATCCTCAAAATTTTCAGGGATGTCATTACATATAATTTCTAATCCAGCCAGATCCATATAATTGGAATACATTTGGTTGAGGGAAGTCATAGACTCAGGGACGCGCGTCATGTTTTAATATCTCGAGTCCCGAATTGAATTCGGATAAAATTCGGAAAAGCATCATGTGATCCCGATGCAGCCAAACTTTTACTTGAAAATATGTTTTATTGAAAACTCAATCCTTTTCTGACAGCACAAACTGAGTCAACAATGACTGCATCGATCCCATGTTTAGTTTGAAGTTTGGAATAGACTAAATCATTGTTCTTTTTTCCATAAGAAAATAAAAGCAGACCAGTTGATTTGACCTCCTTAATTAGCTTTGGGGAGATAATTAAGGGTTCATTAAACGTAACGATGCCCATAAGCCCTAATGTTTTAGCAAAACGAACAGCTGCCTGCAGACTATTTAAGCGTATATCTTGAAAATTTGTAAAGCCAGAGTCAGTTAAAAAGAATATTGGAAAATGAGGTTGCTTCATATTTAACATTGTACAAACCTCAGGATGAAAAGATGAAAATATAACTGGCCTTGTCTTGCAGTGCTCATATACGCATGTTAGTACTGAATCAATGAATGAATTTAAGTCAGTGCAAAATATGCCTTCCTCCATAACTTCGTCATGGTTAGGATATTTCACTTCTATGTTAAAGCCAACATGAGATGGCACCATTTTGAAAGCATCTTCCAAAGTCCCAAAAGGTGTTTTTATGACTGTATTTAAAAATGCTTTATGCTTTTCTTTAGGAGTTCTTGTCGCTTTCCTACCCTTGACTTTCTCCATCACCTCAAAACTTTTAGATTTTAAAGATTGTGAGTACTCATCATCACTTGCATAGCCTTCTTCGTTCGAAATAAGTGTTTGAAATTCAGCTTTTGTAAGTCCATTTATAGGAATTTTTACTCCAGTTTCTTTGACGATAAAATCATGATATATAACTGGAACTAAATCTTTTGTTACTTGCACATCAAACTCAATGTATTCAGCCCCTAGATTTGCGGCTGTCACAAAGCTTAATATGGTATTTTCTGCAACATGTAATCCTTTTCTCGCCTTGTCAGCTCCGTTTCCACGATGGCCAATGATTCGAACTTTCAATTCTTTCCAATAAGAATTCTGAAAATCGTGTATGCTTGGATGAATAAATGGATTTATAACTACTACTTGAACAGTTATTAAACCAACTGCACGATCATTTTTGAATAATGGTATTTGAGTCGTCATTCTAGGTGCATTATATATAACATGTTTGTTAATAAATAATGATGATAAAAACAAAGCACCAACACCAATGCATTTGTCTGAGAATATTTTAAATTCAACTCTTTGATCCGCTGGATTGAGGCAGGTAAACGAAAGAGGATCAATTGTGTGTTTATCTTGTATTGGCAACGCAACAAATTCAACTTGTTCATTAATTGAAATTTGCATTTGCAGAGCCAAATCAAACGCATTCGAATCAAAAAAAACAACAGGATCAGATTTGTCTTTTTTATCAACAGTCCCCACAATAATCTGGACAACAGAATGTTCTTTTAAAAAAGGGTGTCCATAAGATCTGTGTATTTTGCAAGACTTTTTTTCCAGAGCCATACTTTTGGGTGATAACATTGTATTTGGACTTGTTGTCGAACTGGAGTCACTGTCCGCGTCTTCTACTTCTGGATGGAAAGAATCTTTTATCAAATTGCAAATTTCCGTAAAGCCGCGAAATGAGGCATGTTCGAGTGCTGTCCAATTAAACGGCCCCGCCATATTTAGTTTGACCTCTTTTTTCAATAACATTTTAGCGCACTGTATTGAATTTTCTTTTGCAGCGATCATTAATGGAGAATAATCCTTGTAAATTTGATTCACATTACAGTAAGGTAACGCCAAATTTAATATTTCTGGTTTATCATATAGGCAGCATGAGTGCAAAAAACTCGGTGGAAACATGCTAGGTTTAAATTTTGGCTGACTGATTAAGCTTTTTAAAATTAAAGACTTTCCCAATTTGATTATTGCTTCCCAAGAGTCTTCCTCAATCACAAAGTGAGCATCGAGAAATTTTAGAAATAGATCGACATTGCCTTGCTGGACCGAATAGAATATTGGAAAGTGGCCCAATCTGTCTTTTGTATTCCAGCCGTCTCCCAATTCTAAACGCTGATCAGAAAGCAATCCATTATAGTGATATCTTGTACGATTTAGGCGGTCAATTTCATTGCGATTGAAGAATTCAGACAGTGATGTTGGATTGGTATTAAATTCCATAGATCTGAACCATATAAAACTTTCAACAAAATATCTAAGTTTTGCGGTCGAGTCGTTATCGATCTTGTACAAAATTTTGGCGATTGCCTGTCTGGTCAAACAGATGAATAATTTGAAGTTTTTTTGATATACAGGGTCGCATATAAATGGATAAATATGTAATTGAGACAGGATAAATGAATCCACTCTTGCTATCTCTTCTTCAAGCTTGTCGAGAGTCATTTTTTCGCTCAATTTCATCAAATGCTTTAATTCTTCATAGTCCACTGCAAACAATTGAAATTCAGTAGGAATTCGCAGCAGATACGTTCTACCAAATTTCATGTTTGAGATGTCGCAATCAGGAAATTTTGGATCTTGTGACTTAAAACAGTTAAATTTATTTCAAATTTGACAGATCACTTTTCTTTACAGGCGATAAAACCTCATTTATCAATTATTTTTGATTCTTCTGAGCGTGCCTTAATTCGCTCTCTTAAAAGTTGCCTTGCAATTGCAAGATTTTGGCTTTGCGACCTTGTCGAGTGACATTTAATATTGATATCATCATAAATCAATTGCACACAATTATTTCTTTTGTTTACATTTTGACCACCAGGTCCACTGCCTTTGATAAAATTAACAACTAACTTGTCCTGATTAATTACTTCTGCATCTTTTTTTATACTTGTACCCAAGTGAAGTCTGTTGAACATTTTAAGTTTAGTCCATTTAAATTTTTTAAATAAAATTGATGATAGCATGTGTTTTATCCGTTATAATTTAAATTTTATGAATTTGTAAGGCTTAAATAAGTAGAAATATGATGTTCGGATTCGATTTATTTATACACAAAAATCTAATCAAATCCCAAAACTTTACGTCTCTGAATTTTGACTCTTTCAACCAAGACTTGTTTTTTACCAGTTGCTGAAAGCCCACACGCTCTAAGAATATCCTTGAGTTCAGACACAGTGATGTCTTCGAAATTGATTTTCTCTAAAACCTTTTGCATATGTTGTTGTTTTGACATTTTCTTTTGTGCGGGAATAGGTATCTGTGGGGATCTGTATTCCATTGGTAGTTGTGGGCTTATCATTGGAGACGTAGGTAATTGTGGGGAATGTAGTGAATGCACTGGTGGAGATGAATGCATCAATTGTGGAGACTCCATTGGATACCCCTGTTGGTGTTGATAGTAATTATTATAGTAATCAAAATGCATATCAACTGGGGGTGCGCTCAACGGAGCATCGTAAGTCATAGCAGACTGTTGGAATGTTGTAATGTATGGCCCCGCACTCGACGGTTCGGCATAATTGGAATAAACTGGCATAAATGAAGTATCAACCGTCAATTTTCTTGGCTCTGATTGATTCGGATATTCCCATGTGGGGCTCTGTAGGTACGACTCATTTGGCAACATTTGGGTGTGTTTGATCTCCGACTGCTTTTGAATTCAATAATGATCCTTCGTCCAATCAAACGGCATTTAATATATCACAAGTGATTTTTAACAAATCGAATAACCTTAAGTTCCTTGTAGAGCTCTATGTTGTGAATTCTCAAGACAAGAGTTTTAAATTTCTGGTTTTGGCCATAATTTGGAGTGTAATGTTTCGTTGAAACAATTTTATGCAAAAATCACCCGCCTATTTGTTTAATGGATTAAAAATGAAATCGAAGAATCTTCAGAGAACAAATGCATTGTTGCTACTTGACACAATTAGCGATGTTAAAAATGTGGACTTAAATCTTAAATTTGTAGAGACATTATTTTCTTTGGACTTTCATTTTGACGAATTTTCACTCATTTGTTTATTCTTCATGACAGAAAATACCGGTGCTATTAAATTAGCAATAGGTGAAGGAGATTTTTTCAAATTTTTACGCAGAATTATAAATTATACAAACACTGAGTTGGAATATCAAACATATTTGGGTAAAACGATTCAAAAAGTGAAACATTTACCCACCACTGTCAATGAGTTACTAATATTGACACTTTGCGCTATATGCTCGATACATGATGTACAGATTTTGATAAGAATGCAGGCAATTCTAAAAACACTTAATATTATACCTTTTTGTGAGATTCATATAAAACGTTTTCCGGATCTAATACTTCATTTGGTTGAATTTTTGAATTTGGAATGTCTTGAAATGCAGCTAACTTTCACAAAAAATGAAATGTTGATGACTGATGTAATAGGGTTTTTAAATTCAAAGTATTTCCAGAATTCTCTTAAAGCTTTGATTAACATCAGCAGTGGAAATGTAGTCGCTGTTGAATCGTTGACCTCTCGAATTGATTTTAATCATTTGTATGAACAAATGCAAACTGATTCTCATAAAAATATTATTTTAGGATTTCTATTGAATATTTTAGAATACCAAACAATTCCAATTTCAGAAGCAGATATAGAAAACTTCATAAATTTGTACAATTCAAAATCAAAAATTATACAGGATGACAAATCTCATTTACTTCTATTTGAACTTTTATTTCTTTGGCTTGTTTATCATGATGTAGTTGCAATTGATAGATTTACAAATGTATTTGTCATTGAAGATACGCTGGAAGGAATTCATGCCATGACTCAAATGCAAAATCGAAATTGGGATTCAATTCACAGTTTGGTAAATCAAATTAATTCAATTCTTGAAAAGTAAATTAGTAATTTATTCAATAGGCAAATTAATTATGACATATTCTTCTTCCAATAGTCTAATCTGGTCTTTACTTTCGACATAGTGCAAATTTGCTTCTGAACCACATCCTACCGTTCTTTGTATTCTAAAAGTCTGAGTAGACTGATCATTCAGTGACGATGATTTAAATTCAGATGGAAAATCAAACAATGCGTTCTGAGGAAAATCAAAATCGGGGGACATTTTATTTGTGACCGCAAGTGATTGATATTTGTAGTCTGTAAAATTAATGGCAATCCAATCAAATTACCCAATCACTTTGATCCGCAGGATTATCCCAAACCTTCGTTTATTAGCACAATAAGTTGCTACCTTTAGAATTTAAATAAACTAAATTTCAACCTTTCTTTTGTCTATTCTCCATGTTAGAAATCTCATTTCAAAATTTTTCATTTCATCCTGTTTTTAAACTATGCCATCCTGGTATTAAAGCTAGTGATGCTGATCTAGAACAAACTGGCACTGTTCTATTGGATGCCACCGAACCACTTGTCATGGCGATCACCGGAGAATATGAACAAGATCCTTCACAATTTCAATCTGATATCCACTGCGTTAATAGTCTCATTAATACTATTGTTAAAAACACTCATTCAATTTATCAATATCTCGAACAAAATAAAAGTAATATTGCTAATCAATCGGAACTTCCTCAAATCCACCATGAACCACTTTTACAATATCTCATTAAAACATTAGCAAATTACTATTTATATTTCTTCCTCATTCAAAACAACAATGTTGATAAATTATTTCCGAATTCGATCAAGTTTATTTGGATTGATACATTTACAGAAGAATCTCACGAGCAGTCTGCATGGGCATTTGAAAAAGCAAATTTGCTTTTTAACTTTTCTCAATTGCAATACTTGATAGGCTTTGTAAAATTAAATAGCAAAAATAGTAACGGCGTTGCCGTGGGAAACTCAATTGGAAAGGAATTGCGTCAAAGTTTGATAGCCATGAAACCATATAATCATTTTTATCATGCTGCTCATATATCCAATTTTATAAAAGTCAATTTTCTACATGCGCCTACTGATGATATGCAAGGTTACGCCGTGGATGGTTTTGTGAGTTACTTTTTAGGATTGGCCCAATTACAAATGCTACAAAATTGTAAGAAATTGGCATTATGTGTAAAATTATGCAAAGGAGCCCAAAGTTATTTTGAGAAAGCTACCGAGATACCCGTTCTAGCATTGTCAAACGATGTAAAGATATTAAATGCGTTCTCAAATATATACAAAGCACAACTTGCAGTAGAACAGGGAAAACATGGCGAGCGGATCGCTAGATTGCAGAATGGGCTTTCTATTCTAAAAAGTGTTTCTTATACGAAAGAGTTTCTTAAGTTGTTGCAAGATGAAATTAAAAGTGCAATCAAAGAAAATGATGTCGTATATCATGAAGCAGTACCAAAAATAGACGAGTTGCTGGAAATTGACGAAGTAAAAGCAGTTTCTTTGGAAGAATCAAAAGGCGTGACCACAATTGATAACATTATTGAGAGCTTTGGCGGCAAAGATGTTCTACAAGCTAGTCTTAAATCATTCTTAGCTCAAAATAATAATTCGAAGTCTTTATTTACAACTCTGGTTCCTTTGCAAGTTGTGGAATCTGCTAGTTTATATTCAGAAAAGGTTTCAGATGTTGTTCGGGAAATTCAAGGTCAAGTTGATAATTCGGACGCACTATTTGAAAAATGGTTGAGTGAGAATCACGTTTTGATGAGAATCAAACGATTTGAGAGAAGCAATATTTCTACGGGTTCTGCCTCAGATCATTTTGACTTAAAGTCTCTCCAATCGAGACTCAATGATATAGGCAAAAGTGAAAGTGAAATTAAATTAAATGAGCTTACATCTACATTCACCTCCACGAAGCAAAAAACTGAGCAAACTATATTCAGATCTTCAACTTTACTTCAACAGGAATCTCCCAATGACCCAACACTTTTGGCGATATTTCGGAATAACATCGATAGCTTGAAGGACTCGCTGGCTCAAGCCTCTAGGAATGATCAGCTTATATTTACGCATATTTCAGAATTTCACAATACACCTTCTTTATATCTTTGTTTGACTAATAGAATTAGTATTGACAATTACTTAAATAGTTTGTTTCCCAAGGAAGAACCTTCACTTATACAGGTTGGAGACGTGAGTCCAAAATTAAATGTTGTCAAAGAATCGTTGGAAAGTTGGTATCAATTGAAAAAATCGAGAGAATCTGTGTTGAATGATCTCAAAGATAAGGTAAATCTATTCTAATGTAGGCACAAAAAGATACTATAAATTCACAATTATTGAGCTTTAAAGGCGACAAGGACTTGCTATATAGCGCTGAGCTACAAAAGTACACACCATATAAAGCCAAAATCAATGAGTTTGAACTTCAGTGCGCCAAATTAGTTCAAAAAATCCAAAAGAGTTGGAATGACTTGCTTTCTACAAGCTTTCGTCAAACCGAGTTAGACCGCAAATCTTCAGATCAAAAATACACAGATATTCATACGAAACTTTTGTCCTCGGCTGATTTGTATATGAGTGCTAAGGAAAATTTATCTGATGGTTTATCGTTTTATGCGGATTTGCAGTCTGAAGCTGATAAGGTTTTAGCTGCGTTAGAAAATGCAGTTAACAGCAGGTCATTTCAAAGAGGGCATCAGCCTAACCAGAAATTTCAAGTCTTTCAGAGTTCTCCTACCAGCTACCAGCCGCCTGCTGTAAACTTTCAACAACAAGCATATCCGTCCAGTCTAGATAATCAATTTAGCCAAATGAATATCCAAAGCGAACAGCAAATGCTTATGAATTATATGCAAGGAAATCAACCTCAACATTCTCAACAAATCAACCAGAATTCAAATCCATATGCGACCCAAAATATTAAACCGCTGCCGTCAGTGCCAAACCCATATGCAAAACCTTTTTCGCCGACAGATGGACCACCTTTGCCCCCCAAATAAAATAGTTCACCAATCAACGCACTAATTTTTTATTTAAAAAGTAATTTCATCATCTTTTGAACATGAGCGATCAATTGACTATCCAACAACTTCAAAACTTGAAAGGTGAAATTCAGAGCAAGCAGGGAGGTTTGGCTAACGGATTAAATGATGTGCCATTGTCAGTTTTAAGAGAAGCTGTAATGTCTAAAGGCGATAAAATAATGACACCTGAAATTAAAAAACAGCTTGAGGGAATAACTCAACAGAATGAGACCGAGCAACGAAAATACTTAACAGACTTAATTGCTAAGATCTCAAAAAGCGAGCAATAAATTATCTCATTAATCCTTGAAACTCAATGATTTTATTAGCCGTAATCATTACTGCTCAATTCTGTCCAGATGTTTTTGATCCAGTTTGTGTCGATGGGACCACATTTTCAAATAGTTGCAAAGCTCAAGTAGCTGGCTTTAATGTGACCACTAAAGGTGCTTGTAATGATGTATTTGTTTTACCACCCTCCATTCCTGACAATTTACCATCATTGAACAGCACAAACAATCAATCTTCAAATAATACACTAAACGCAAGCTTGAATACCAACTGCTCCTATAATCCTGTCTGTTATAATGGCACAACTTATGAAAGTGAATGTTTGGCAAAGGAAAAAAATATTACAGATTATGTCGATGGAAATTGTGCTAACAAAAGAGATAGCTCAAATTTTGCTAACACAGTTTTTGTTGGATTATTATCTGCTTCCACGCTATTCAATTTATTATAAATTTATTACTTTTTAAAATTCATTTGCTGCATTATCAACTTTTGGTTTTCTATAATGGTTTTTTCAAGTGAAATAGAAGATTCTTTCAAGAATTTCATGTCAGTTCTTAATTCTTCTATAATTTGTTTTACAGTGATTTGCTGATCCACATTAGAGAGTAATTGACCTTCTTTAATGACATTCAGTCTGTCAATCAATTTGGGCAGCATACTTTTTATAGGACTGTATTTTTGATATATTTGGGAGAGAGACTGTGCCTTTGATAGATCTGCCATTTGCGGATTGGCTAATAGTTTTTCATTTTGTTGAATAAATTTGGCCGCTTGCTGAATCGCATGTAATTTTGGAAGCACATCTATAAATTCAGTTCCAACTTTGTGTTCTAATGATTTTAATCGATCTTCTAGACCCAAGTACTTATGATTTTCAGTGTGGGGCTGTAGTTGAATTTTCTGAAT
The DNA here is from genome assembly GCA_018985235.1 of Sanchytrium tribonematis. Taxonomy (NCBI): domain Eukaryota; kingdom Fungi; phylum Sanchytriomycota; class Sanchytriomycetes; order Sanchytriales; family Sanchytriaceae; genus Sanchytrium; species Sanchytrium tribonematis. Next base: position 22,831 of record JADGIG010000075.1, read on the forward strand.
TTCTTCAAGCATAAGATCGGCGCGATGATACTGCTTCTTAGCCAATATACTATTCACGTCCATGTCACTAAGACTGCCAAGTTCAGCGAAATGTTTCTTGATCATTTCTTGATTTACAATTCTTGAGCTAAGATTTGCTTGCAATTCTCCTTTTATAATGTCTGGATTTGGTAGTGATGGTGTGGTATCCATCATATCAGGTTTTTCAACTATATGACTAAAGACATTTTCCGCATTTACATCTACATATTCAAGATTTTCAAATTTCATAGGAGAAATTTAGAAACTTGATGTTGAAAAGATTTGCACGCAGATTATTTATACAAGTGGAAGAGACTCCCAATATTGATGCCCTTAAGTTTAAACCGGGACAAACCGTTACTGAACATGCCCAAGATGTTAGTCGATCAAATTCTCAAATTTCTCCGTTAGCAGAATATTTATATCGTATAGATGGTGTACAAGGCGTTTATTTCGGTCCAGATTTTGTCAGTGTGACCAAAGATAATGCTTCTCAATGGACAGTCTTAAAACCAATGATATTCAGCACTCTTACTGAATTTTTTACTTCCAAGCAGCCAATCTATAATGACCCTTCAACTTTAGGAAACGATACACAAATCTTAGAAACAGATTCAGAAACTGTTAAAATGCTCAAAACACTGATCGCGGATCGAATCCGCCCATATATTCAGCAAGATGGGGGAGATATTAATTTTGTAGGCTACAAAGATGGTGTTGTTCATGTTAAATTGCAAGGTGCTTGTAAAACATGTTCATCGTCTACAATTACTTTGAAAAGAGGGATTGAATCTATGATGAAGCATTATGTTCCAGAAATCAAATCAGTTGAACAAATTGAAGATGAAGAAGAATTGATAGCAAATTCTGCTTTTAAAAATCTCGAGAAGAAGTTGGGTGAAGTGTGAACTAGAATCATAACTAATTAAAATAAAAAGATATTAAGTTGACAACAGTGATTGAAAGCAAGGAGGGTGCCCTGAAAC
>JADGIG010000076.1:0-23806 GCA_018985235.1 Sanchytrium tribonematis
AACAAAGTTGCAAGATTTATCTTTTGTACTTTAAATAAATAGAAGTCATTTAACATCATTTCTAAGGGACTTAGCGTAATTCGATTGTCCAAATGTGATTTTTTACATTCAATACGGCTGAACTGAGCATGATAATCTGCTAGTTTGTTAAACATATTATGATAATGGGCTTTAGTTTTATGAATTTCAAAGTACGTTAATTCATCTCTTACCATTGAGAATATATCTTGATGGGCGATTATTTGTTTACAAGGAAACTCGTTTGTTTTTCTTTCTTTTTCCCTTGAAACAATGTCAACACTGCTTTGACTGTCTGTAATCCATATCCATCTTTCATATTGGGAAAATATTGGATCATCTTGGGCAACAAGATATGCCAAAGAACAGAATGCCAGTAATTCTAAGCGAGCTATAAATTAACCTGGTCTACATCCATAGTTTTTTACAGTTTTTACAATATTTCTAGCGACAAATACTACTGAAATCCCACTATATCCATCTTCATCTAACGATGCATTTGTGTAGCATCGTAATGCTCCAGCACCATACGAATCAGAATCTTTATCAATAAAATGATGGTCACGATTAAATTCTGGAAGCAAATCTATTGATTTGTTGTTGCTTTTTATTGATGACGCTACTGTATCTCTAAATTCCTACTTGATTGAGTTAATAGGAAGCATCTTTTGTAGCTTTTCCGTCCAATTGATTTGATTTGGTTGGTTTATGACTTTTGTAGTATTTTTTGTGATCAATACGCTTTTAGAATCGCTAAAAATCAGATCAGCGGGTGCAAAGGACTGTTTAATAAAGTCTACTGTATGCCCAATGTCCATTTCAGAATTGAGAACGAAGTTGCTATCGTCACTAAAGAATACACTCAATAAGTCGCTCGGAAACGGTTGAATAAGTGAATAGTATGGGACTAAAGCATAAGCCCTGTGGAATTCTATTTGCTGTGGTTTGAACATCACTTAGGGTACTAAAGATTTTTAATTGAAATGATACATCTAAAAGATCATAGATGAGACCCACTAAAACAGCATCATCAAACTCTTCTGCTAGTTGTATAAGAATGAAGTGTTGTGATAAGTGGTCAAAGGCCTTGGTAATGTCTGCACAAAAGAGAATAATGGGTGAAGTGCTGTTTTCTTTTAAAGTTTGTATGTGGTCAATAATCTTAGAGATTGCATTATGAATTGAATGGTGTTTGCGGTAAGCATACTGAATGCCGTCTGGTTTATTAATTAGTTCCCCTAAGCTTTCAATAAAGGTTCTTTCAAATAATTTCTTTAAATTGGCACTAAGTGCCAAACCACGATAATTAAGTATATTTCCAGGGTCATCTTGCTTGTGTAATGGGTGAAGTAATATTAAATTGAATTGTGAGGGTGTGATACCTTTTAGAATGAGTAGTTTAAAGTAATCGTAAATAAGACGCAAAAATTTAGTGGGATAATGTTTAATCAGCTCATTGGGAATCCCGTCAGGACCGGGGCTCTTTTTATTAGGTAAATGATGAGTAATCGAACGAAATTCTTCGAATGAACAAATGCAAAGCAGATGCTTTATTTGACATTTATTTGTGTAATATGACTTGGATTTTACAGGATCGCTATGAGAAACATTTGATCGTGTAGCAAATGATGCTGCATGCTCATTAATATCCTAAGTAGGTTATATTGATCAAATCACTTCGTAATTGAATGACTCTTTACATTCTGCCTTTAAATGAACCTGCCAATCGAGCCAAAGTCGATTCACCAAAACCTATCAACTCTTTCATGAACAAATCTTCCAACTCATTTATATCACTAGGAAGATCTAACTTAGTAAGATTGTTTTGAATCAACGCTCAAACAAATTCGATGGGATTGTGGTCAGGGATTTCGGGTTGGCTACTTCAAAACGTCAATTCCACTAAAACCAAACCAGGCAGATGTTGTTCTAGCTCGATGAGGGGGTCTATTATCTTGCATAAAAATGGGGTGAAAACTCTTTCTCGATTTGACAATTTCGGGTAACTGGATACTTTAAAGTATTTCCTGATATACTAATGCATTCATGCGGTCATCAACAGTAACTAACGGGTTTTTACCGTGTTTTGAAAAACATCCCCAGAACATGGCACCATCCTTTAACTTCTGGGATCTCGCAAGATACAAAGACGTATACCAGCAATTTAATAGCCATTTTAATCTCATTATTTTGAAAATTGCTTATAAACGATCAACAATGTGTTTATGAACTTAGTTGTTTTTATCAGATCTGTTTGTTATGTAAATTATGCCGTTGCATCAAATCAGTCATTTAACTGAGACTGTCATGGATGACATTAACGACGACGATAATGTCGTTAATTACGTCGACACAATTGATTAGAATGATACAATTGTTTATTGGAGAAATTGTGACACACAGTTACTTGCACCATCTATTTAAGGAGACTCGATATTAATAAATACCTTGCCTTTAGCTCATTCTTGTCATGTTGAATTCAACCCGCGGAAAAGAAATCAAAGCGAAAAAGTTTACCACCTTTAAAGTGAAAAATGGAAAGGTCGAAATTGAGACATTTGATGGAAGCAATTCATGGGATCTTCCAGCATTTATTATGGAATTTGAAATGTATGCTAATGCACTCGGCTGGAACTCAGGTGATGCGAGAATTACTGATTTGCCTACCAATTTTCTATTGTGTATCAAAGGACATGCCCGTAAGGCAGTGCATTTAGCAAGAATTTGGGAAAATTATACACATACTTCACAGATTAAAGTAACTAGTGAAGATGGTGAAAAAGGTTTACAAGATCAAGTTCACACTTTCAAACGCGTCTCTTATTCTCAAGCCAAAGTAGCTCTTGTTGACAAATACTTGACCAAAAGTATGTATTTAGAGTTGTATCGATGTTGTTCAACTATGAGAATGAAGATTCAAACTGTGAATAGTTATGAACGGTATGCATTTGAAATGTTTGAGGCATTGGACTCATTTGACAAGTTATTGAAACACAAAGAAGAATTGAAAAATGAGAATACAAAAAGAATCAGTGTAATTCAAGAGAGTTTACGCAATGCCTTTATCAATGGATTACCTGACTACATTAAGGACCAACTGACGTTAAATTTGCCACCCAAATTTAAGGATATTATTTCCATGGCCAAAAAGATTCAAGACAATATTGGCGACTCAAAAAACAAAGATCAACCAAAACAATACAATATGGAGAAACAAACCTTTAGAAAAACAAAAGAAAAAACAGAAAAACCAAAAAAAATCGATGAAAAACCAAAATGCTATTATTGCAAGAAGTAGGGACACCTGAAAAGAAAAGAATAGAAGATTTATTGCCATAACTAAGCAATGTATATGTCTTCATCTTCTCGCGCTTGGTAGCAGTAATCTTTTCTTATTATATACAGGTTTACAACAATCTGTTTCTCAATAATCTTTGTAAAAATACTTCATCAGTACACACATTTCTTTGAATTAATAAGCCATTAATGTATCTTATAAAACTATAAGCACCTTCAGGATATATTGCGTGTTGTTCTTGATACATAGATGGCAACTGTGGAAGTATCATTTGAGCAAATTCTTCAGTTGCAATATTCTCTTGAAATTGGTCATAAATAAATAGTGTGACACTTTTGAAAATGAATGATTAAATTCATAACTGCAAAAACAATACCAATTGACCAAATCAAATAAATTCTAATTGGCAAAATGATAGGTTTGAAAATCAAGGAGTAATTGGGGAAGACTATCTTCAATTCCCAAATGATATCCAAATACATGATCCCATGACAAATGCGTTACTATTCCAAATAATCTTTTACACATTTGGCAGCAATTAGGCGGGTAAATGTGTAAAATTATCTTGCAAATGTATTTTTCATAAACATCACTCATTGAGCCTATCCAAAATGGTCTGAATCTGGATTCATCAATATTTTCCATATCACTGGCAGTTCTCCTTATTCCATTTAATACATTTCTGTGATGATTTTGATCAAGTGACAAATCAAAGAAATCTTAAATTTTAGAGGCAATTCTTGATCTGTATTGATGATATCTTTGAATGAATGGTGCGCATCCAAGTAAATTTAATGCCTTATTCTGTGAGATGGACCTTTTGGTGTTAAAATAGAATTTGAATTATTTGTAAATATGTCGATTGAGCTGTTTAAAATGAGTCAGATTCATCAATGGGATATAATACTCAATAGTTGAGCGAATAAATGTCTTCAAATAAATGGAAGCATTGTATAAACAGTAGTTTTTAAACCCAAATGATTTCCCCGAATGAAAAATTGTGTCGATGCGTCTCTTTGTGAATTGCAAGAGATCTTTCTGCGAAATCCCATCCTTCTTTAATAATACTCCCAAATACTTGTATGAATTCACTAATGAATTATTTGAATTCTGGATTTTCAATGTCGATGAATTAAAAGAGCCACATTTGGAAATTGACACACTCATGTGGTTGCTAGTCAAGAAATCACTAAAATATCTCAATAATCTTCTCATTATACCTATACCCTTTGCAATGAATACCACATCATCAGCGTAGGCAATGATACTGTATGGATAAAATGGAAGACCACTATATTCTAATTCTCCAAGGGATTCAATGAACATGGCAAGAAATACATTAAACAAGGCAGGTGATAGCACTGCACCTTGGGGTAATCCTTTGTTAAGAGGAATTTCAGCAAAAAATCAATTTTTTTTAATAAATGAATGGAATTGTTGTTAAATATTTCTTGCAAAATAGATGTTCCAATTCCCTTTCTTTCCATATATTGAAATATCTTGTAAATGGGTGTCTCATCATATGCTGCTTGAATATCAACAAAAGTGGTTGCTACTGCACAATTCTTCAAAGGCCAAAATAAATAATGTTTCAAGGAAATATTTTTGAAAACGATTCTCAAGGGAACATTTCTAGCAATACTCTGTCAAGTATCTATGATAGCATTGTACTAAGTAAGGCTATTCAATCCAAGGAAAACTTTGTTATTCCATCGAGCCATCAACCAGTTACTCCTGATTATGTGAAGGGACATGATCACTCAAATCCCCAAAATATCAATCACTTAGTTGATCATCTTACGCATTACCATTCACAAGCCGATATTAGCATATTGAAGTTAAATATCAACCCCAAATACAAAGCAATGATGCGCAAAAGAAAAACAAAAGAGAGAAGAGACGTATTTCGACTTGAATTTTTGAAAGAAAGCAAAATGGAACCTTTAGATAAGCACCTGGCATTAATGAGACTACATTATGATGCATTGCCAACCTAGTCTATTGGTTCTACAAGAGAGGTAGTACTATTTCTCAATAAATCATTAAAAAAAAGTTACTCTTGATTTCGTGAATTCTCGCTCAAAATTGACATTATTGACATCATATGAATCAGAAAACAATACTAATATAGGAAATGCAAAAGCAAATAGAAAATCAAAAAACAAAAAGTTTAAAAATAACAAAAACACTTCACTCTTCCTTACTAATTATGAAAACAAAAAGAAACAATATGAATCTGAAACATTTTTTTTGTCAAAGAGACAACAAACATCGAAACAACACCAAAGCAATGCTTAAAGGGACCAAGAACAGGCTCTAGGACAGTTACAAAACCAACCACTATCATCTCGAATGCAAATACCACCGGTTTTTGCAACTCTCGAAGAGCAATTCGATGCCCAAGTTCGAGATGTCCATACAGAATTACGCTCAAGACCACAACCATGCAATCGACCCTGTAAAAGAGTAAGAAACGCTCCATCTATAGATACTGTTAGCCTTACCAGTGAATCATCGGATGACTCATCTGATAGCTCGTCAAATGATGCACCTTTAACAGATATCAATGAAGTTGAACATGAAATTACAAATTTTGATTCCATTTCCCGACTTATGAACCAAAATCCTCATCATTTATACAATTTTGCAATCGAAAATGGTTGGGATATTGTAGTATCCTCAAATCAAGCTATCAATCTTGTCGCCAGTTACATTATCTATAGTCTCAAAGAGCACTTCATTGACAGAATTGAATTGGAATCGTTTATTGAAAAATTACAGCGACTTTACAATGAAATTGATCAACACATTTTCAAGCTAGATGATATCAACTTTGAGTTTGCCAGTGATGTTTTTTGCAGAATAGACATGATTATCCTAAATAATAATGAAGAACTTACAAATTCCGGAGAGGATTTCTGCATTAATTTAGAAAATAACGAACGCCACAATGATTACACAAAACGCTTCGAGACTGAATGGACTACTATTGATAATTTATCCAAAGTACATGCCAAATAGCCACAATCAACATTAGTGGGTCATATAAGAAAAATTGCCACCATTTTCAACAGATGGTTCGCGACCGACAGCTAGATATACTTTGCCTTCTAGATACACGTCATACCACAACTCAAAAAATCAGCAAATACATAATTCTTGGAGAATGTGGCAAAAGCGAAAAGAATGTTGGAGGTATCATTGTTCTTGCACACCTCAATTCTTATCACAATTTCAAAATCATAACCATCACTGATTTCTATTTAGGACTCTATATTCCACCCAGTCTCAAAAATTGGAACAAAGATGACTTTGAAACCCCTCAAAAGCTCTACGCTTTATTTGGTACAATAAAATCCATACTGACACCCGACTGCATGATTGTAATGTCTGATGAATGGAATTGTAAATTTTCCAATATTAAATCAAAGGCAGAACGATTGCCAATACTTGCAAATTTGATAATGAGCGAGAGTTGGAAATTGGTTTATTTTATGATACCAATGAAAGAGTTATTACAAATGATCAGCGTGATCATTTTGGCCTATTTAAAGGGAACGAATCTCAATAAACAATGGTTTATTCGAAAAATATTTACGAAAACAAAAAGAAGAAAGCGAAGTCAATCCAAGGGATGAGGGACTTATTGATTAAGGCACCCAAATCCTTGGATGTCACCGATGGCCAGGGTGATTACATGGTAGTTGTTGCATTTATGGAAAAATTTTTAGTTCCAAACAATGCAACAACCATTTGGTTTGTTCTATTTTGAAAACATTTTGAAAGGAAATGGACAAAGTGGACCAATCAGGGGAGCAAGTGATGGTGTTGAATGAAAACACAGGAGAAACAACAATGAATTTAGAACAATTGGCTGAGTTAGAACGACAATTGAATGACTTTAAGTTAGGATTGGAGAGAAAAGAGCAGCAAATGATGGAACATGAGAAAAATTTACAAGCACAATTGCACAGCAGAAATTGGAGTTTGAGGCTGCAATGAGCAATAAGAATTTGGAATTTGAAACTCAGTTAAAGGAGAAGGAGATGTATTTTAGGGATTTGGAGTCTAAGAATACGCCTAGACCTATTGATGATCCGATGATCATTGATAAGCAGATTCGGGAACTAAAAGATTTGGCCGCTAGACCCAAATTTAGTTACAAAATGGGGGAATTTAAGCCTGGAAAAACGGACATTGATGAATTCTTGACCAAGTATCAAATGTTTGCAGTACTTCATGGGTTGAACTCAGACGAATTGCTTATGGCATATATCCCTATTTGCATGTTTGAGGAATGTCAGTTAAAAATATCTGAGTGGAAAATGATTAGTTCTTTTAAGAATTGGCATGGATTACGCAAATTACTTATTAAAGAATATCGTGATCCCAAAGCCTTGGAAAACACTTGGAATGCAATACAAAGGTTGAAGCAACAAGGTCATTCTGTGAGAGAGACAGTGGATTATTTTGGCAAATTAATGTCAAAGTTGGTGCTATATGGTGGTGAGTCAGAAAGAATTCCCATTTCGATGCAGATTTACCTATTTATCCAATCATTGAAGCCTGATCTGAAGGAACGTGTATGGAATGTGTTCTTCAACCAAGCACATTATTGGAAGCGAGAAGTATTGCCGAATCAAAGGAAGTGGCAATTAAAGAAAAGAACAGATCACAAAGAAACACGCCCCCACAAAGACCATCAGGAAGTGATGGCAACAAAGATCCAAGTAAGGGTGATAAAGGAGACCGGGATCAAAAACCAAACAAGCCGCAATATACGGAGGAGCAGAAATTGCGGTATGAGAGAATGAAACAAGGATTGTGCTTAGTTTGTGGAAAGAAGGGACATCGCAAAGCGGATTGTCCCAACAAAGACAGCATGAATTTGATTGAGGAACAAGGAACCAAATCAATTTGGACATCAGTTTTAACTAACGGCATTCCATTTAATGGAATGATTGACACTGGAACTAGCATCACTTTAGTGAATGACAAAGTGGTAAAAGATTGCAACTTGGCTTTAAAGAATACGTCAAGAACATTCACTACAGCTTCTATTCCATGTCAAATCGAGAAAGAAACCATGGTGGAGATTCAAATGGGTGTAAACAAATTCGAACTGCCAGTCTGTGTTTGGGACAATAAGAAGTATGATTTATTGATTGGGTTAGATTTCTTGATGAATGTCGACAGCATTGATATTAAGGAAATGAAATTGCAAATCGGAAATCGTGAAGCACCCATTCAAAACCAACATTTCAACGGAAAATATCTGTGTTGGACATTGATGAGGACTTCATTACCAGTAGTGAAGTGATTCAACCGGTAAACTGGGATGAGGTGGTGATTGGGAGAAGTCAAGAAAGTGTTAAACAGATTTTATTGTCTTATCCAAAGTGTTATTCTGGAAAGTTAGGATTCCAATTTATCATGAGTTGCAGACAACAGGAATTCCTCGTCGAAGCCGACCGTATCGCGCATCACAAGCACAAAAACAGTTTATTGATGATGAAATCCAATACACGTTGGATCAAGGAATTATTGAAGAGGTGACGGATTATACGGAATACGCTGCAAGTGTTGTACTCGCACCCAAACCTACGTCGGAGGATCAGTTTCGTTTTTGTGTAGATTATAGGCAACTTAATCTCCACACACCACCTGATCAGTACCAGTTGCCCAGAATTGATGAAATGTTGTCTCAATTCTGTGGCCAAAGATTTTTTAGCAAAATAGATTGTCGAAAAGGATATTGGCAAATGTTGATGAACCCAGCTGATGTGGCCAAGACTACCTTTGTCACTCATCGAGGGGTTTACAGGTATTTAAAGATGCCTTTTGGGTTAAAGAACGCAGGTAAGACGTTCCAACGGGCAATTGATTTTATTTTTCGTCCTTTGTTGGACAAAGAAGTGATGGTTTACCCGGACGACATTATTGTGATGACTGAGACAGAGGAGAGGCACTTGGAAGTGCTAAATGAGGTGATGAGGATCTTGGAATCCTACAACGTGAAAACTGGGTTACAGAAGTGCAAGTTTATGCTCCAAGAGATTGACTATTTGGGATTTTTGATTAATACGGACGGCGTACGACCTGATCCAGCACGTATTCAACCAATTGTGGACTATCCTCGACCACAAACAGTGAAGCAAATTAAAACCTTTTTAGGAATGGTATCTTTTTATAGGGGCCATATCCATCAATTTGCAGACAAGGCAGTCCCCTTATACAATTTATTGAAAAAAATGTATTATTTTATTGGGACCAGAATCATGAGAATGCATTTGCAAATTTGAGGGAAGGTATTATCAAACCGATTTATTGGGGGAGTATGGCTTTATATAGCCCATAGAACCTTCTTGTTAGTTCTTATTCATAAGCAGATAACACATCCGTGTTACATTGATGTTCTCCCAGTTTCTCTCAGACTCAAAAAGGATGCGAATTTGGATAGTTTGAGTCAAAAACCATATAATGAGCCATTTCCTGAAGAAAGGGATGCTATTATTGAGAAATATAAGAGTAGAGGGTTTATGTTTGAGCAATCTGGTTCATATTGCTCACCTGCCTCCATTATTAAACAGAATGGAAAATGCAGAATGGTAATAGACTACAGAAGAGTGAATCTCAACACTATTGCAGATGGATCACCCATTTCTAGAATAGATGAGTTGATTCAACGTGTATCTGGATATCTTTATTATACCATATTTGATTACGAAACTAGTTTTAATCAGATCCAAGTCACGCCAGAGACGTCAATAAGTACATCATTTGTCACAAGCAAGTCGCAGTATTACAGTGATGGGCTCGGCCAAGGATTGAAGCAATCCGGTGTTCTGTTTCAACACACGACATCCCAGGTGACATTTGAAATCGAGAATCTAGCTCAATATATTGACGATGTGATTATATATGGTAATGATCTACAGCAGCACTTGAAAGATGTCCAGAGATTTGTCGAGATATGTTCAGATAAGATTATTATTTTAAGATTGGAGAAATCGCAGATTTGTCAGAAGCAGGTTGATTTTTGTGGATACACTGTGAGTGGTGATGAATACAAAGCTAAGGAGTCATACATTATCAAAATAGACTTAAATGGATCACCTACTAGCAAAAAGAAGGCAAATACTTTATTGGGGATGCTTGGATGGATTAGACACTTCATACCTATGTTTGAAGATGTGATAGCACCCATTAGACAGACAGTGACTTCACCTGGTAGATTTCAATGGTCAGATAAAGCTGAACGTGCTCTGCGCAGGAGTATCGAATTGGCTCAAAATCACACAATTTCAAATATTGAGGATGGCATTCCTTGTGACCTCTTTGTAGATGCATCAAAGCACTCTGTTGGTGGGGCACTGTTCCAAGATGGCAGATTAGTTGGATTATTCAGTAGAAAGCTCAATTTAAGCATGATTGGCTGGGATGCATTTGAGTTAAAATTGTTTGCAATCAAGATTAGACTGGATAAATTTGGTAAATTTTTTGGTGGCAATGAAGTACTTATCAAATTAGACAATGAAGCAGCCATTTATCTATTAAACGGCCAAGGAAGGAAAAAATATCCAAAAATCTACAGATGGATTGAAAATATTCATATTCCGCAGTCCACATCAGTGGCAAGTAAACAGCATTGCGGACATACTCTCTAGATTAGATCACATGGAGAATGCTGCTGGAGTAGATGATTACCAGAATTTGGGCATTAACCAGCAGCAGCACCTGTAGTGGATCCTCTATGTGATTTAGCTAAATGCCATTGCAATTTGAATTTATCTGATAAATTGGTCAAATGTATCAGATGTGGATTGGGTACTCATTTGACAAGTATTGGATGGTTATATACAGTAGATGCATTTCAGTCCAGAGACAGCTGATTCAAAACAGGAGCAGCTGCAACTTTTAGAAAAAGCACATTTATCTCATCCAGGAATACCCGGCATGAGAATCCTACTTAAGAACTATAAATGGCACTGTAGGGACCAGGATTTAATCAGCAAAGTGACTCAGTGTCGGTATTGTAAACAAAAGATGCCACCCAAAATGAGTGATTTGCAATTTAGATTGCCAAAATACGTCAATCGCTGCTGTGGGATAGATTTAATGAGCATAAATGATGACCAATAGATTATATATACTTGGTATGTGTGAGAGAGTACGTGACAGGTGCCATCGCAATCTACCCAACAATGACAAAAGAGCCCAAGGAAGTACTAGCGGGTTTATTAAAGAATGTAGCTGCATATAGACCAATGGCAGTGTTGTGTGCTGATAATGGTAATGAATTTAAGGGGTTATTTGCTAGATATTGCAAACAAATGGGAATTGTGATTCAGACGACAACCAGCAAAATACACCATGAAAATGGGTAAGCAAGCAGTGGCCTTGGCAAAGACGAATATAAAAATGGCAAGATTGGAATATACAGATTTACCATTCGGAACAATTGTGGAATTGGCAAATACTTGGGTCAATGCAAATCCAAAGAGTAGCACGGGTATTTCCCCAATTTCACTAATGACATTGACATCTGACATGATTAAGAGTGGTCAAATTGAACAAAAAGAATCAATGAAAATAAGGTGAAATCCCAAATTAAATTAAATTAAATAGAGGGTTTAGAAGTGTAAAATTACAAGAAGGGGATATGGTGTGGTATTATCCACCTGAGCAGAAGTTGAAATTAAAGCAAATTGCCCTGTTGGCTAGAATTGAGTCAAAATTGAGAGAAAAGCAGTATTACATCGCTATTAAAGACCAGGAAGTGCTTAAAGTGGCACACAAAGACAGTTTAGTGCTGATTGACACACCTACTGACGAATCGATTCAGTCTTTTCAGGGGGAATGTCTTGATGTGTTGATGGATGAATCAATTCCATCAGAAGATGTGCAAAATGGTGTTACAGATGATCAGATGAGTATTCTTCTAATTTGGTTCTATTTAATTTATCAAAAGCTTTGGCAAGATCGCCAAACAATAAGTAGCACCTTGTTTTACAATTTTTGCAATAATATTTTTTTCTAATTGTTTTATGAATGGCATCAACTGCTTCTTCACATGATTGTTTGTAGCAGTACTGGTTGTTATATTTGAGCAAGTGCCTGGTGACTTCTAGTTTTATTAATTTTTCAAATAACTTTTTGATACAATTACTGAGGCTAATTGGTCGATGAGATAATATGTCCCCAACATTACCTGATTTGTAAATGGGGATGAGCAGATTGACGTGGAATGAGTCGGGGGGTGACTCCCAATTCCAGTATTTTATTAAAATAATGTTGTAAAAGTGGAGATAATTGTTCAAGAAATTGTTTGAAAATGTCATATGAGAGATTGTCGAGACCAGGAGTGCGGTGACGATCTGTCGATTTCATTATCTTAGCAATATCCTCAGGGGAATATTCAATTAATTGATACAGTTTTTGTTGGCTTCTTTGTTTCACATAATTCATGTCGATATGTCATGGATTTTAAATCTGGAACATAATTTGTTGCTATGATGATTGATTTTATCTGGATTCAGTTGATTGGTTTTATTTTTGAATCTGTGCATCTTAGATGCTAGGATTTTAACTTGTTGTATACGGGGTAATTTAGACAGGCTCAAATAATACTTTTTAAAATTCACGCAATCAGGCTCATTTAATGATTCTTCTTCTAATTCTGTTGAGATAATATTCGTTAGTTCGGAATATTCCCTGGATCTTTTGACTGTAATTCTATTCAATGCCACTGAAATGGCACTATTCATGGTCTTGTTGAATTTATTTAATGTGCACTTTTGTTTCTTGAAGGTATATCATTTCGATTCAAATCCATCATTTGATTACGAATTTCATTTAAATTAACATGTTTTTCGGCAAATTGGAATGCATTTTCTACCTTCTCTTGTAGGTCCTCGTTATAAATATCCTTGGGAATGTGCCATTTCATTCTTTTATTTAATTTGACGACTTGACTTTGAGTTTTGATTGAATTTATAATGGCAAAATGGTCTGATATTAATGGACTAATCATTGAAGGTCCTACTTGATTTATGAAATCATTGTGTGCAAATGATCCATCAAGACATGATGGAGTACCTACACCAATTCTAGTTATGGGGTCAACGTTTTGGAAATCTACTGCGAGTGTGGAAAATTCACCATACATATTTTTTTAGGATTAGTGGGGTTCATGTTCCAATCTCCCATCATTAAAAGACGATTATGTGTTGTTTTTCTTATTATGTTCTTGATTTTGTCAATAAAATCATTATATTTTTCAACAGGTGGCCTATAAATAAGCAAAATTATTATATCCAGAAATGATATCAAAATTGAATAGGCACCTTTGTGTAAAAGTATTGGTTGTATATCTTTAAGAGTTGGGTGTACAAATAGTGCCATCCCGTATTGATTATTGATTGAATTTGATACAATTTTTATAAGAGGATCTAGTGATTTGATTCCAAGGATTTAGCCTCAGAAAAAACCACAAATAGCTACGTCTAATTGTATCATCATGTTTTTGATGCTTTGTACTTAATTGTGAGTTAAGCCATTTATATTGGCAAATGAAACATTGAAATGATTCATACTTGGTTTTGGCGGCAATGGTTCTGTTTCTTGTGATGGTGCCAATCGAGATCTGGTGCGAGCACCTCCTCTCATATTACCTGATAGATTGAGAACCTGAAGGTCTTTGGGCTGATAGGTTGGGGCTAAATTTCTCCCGGTTTGTGCCAGGTTTCTGAACTTGGTGAAGTAATATCCTGGTAATATGGAGTCAAGATTGGATCCAGGTGTGAAATAGAAATATTTTCGTTTGCCGCCTAGTTCTCTGACCTCCAATAGGTTTGTTTTTGTATTTTTATTGTAGAAGTACTCTTTATTTTGGTTCAGATAGTAATTAAATTCATTTTCTAATTCTATGTAGTTGGTTTTATGTTGGAACCTAGACTTTAATAAACAAATTCTGATGTATTTGAGAATACCACGTTCATCCTTTAAATATTGCTGGATATTATAGCTACAAGATTGTTTGAATTTATTATGAATAGTGATTTTCATGTGGTATCGGTAAATAGATCTTAATCTGTTGGATTCTCAAGTGATTATCTGTTGTAGTGAATGTGTTTCCAGAAATTGATGTAATACTTGGTATCTATCTAATAATGAGATGGTAAATCCAAGTAATTCACTCAATTTATTAAATTCTTTTTTAAAATATTTAAATGTATCATTCTTTTTATCCTCCGGTACTTTGAATATGATTTCAAAAAGATTTAATGGTTTAAAATATGAGATGTTCTTGATCTGAGTCAAATCCATCTTAAAATAAGTTTTAATATTGTATTTAAAATCTTTTGTCGTGTAATTTTTGTGAAATCCTTTGACGTATAAGATATAGTGTTTGCGGGTTATTTTAGGTTGATAAAATATTGGATAATTTTCTATATTTTCAGGTGGATCGTCTATGGCGTAGTATTTTGCCACTGCCAATTGCCGGTTGCAGTCTTCTGCAAAGCGTACTTTTTTGGGTGGCTTGATTTGGTTAATTTTAGTATGATGTATGATAATGCTTATGAATAGTGCTGCGGGTTTCTTTGGATTTGGGATAAGATTGTTGTATTTTTGATGATAAAGATTGAATGATTCTTGGATATAATAGTTTGCATCGTTTGATTTAGTAAATGATTTTTTGATACGATTCTAATTGATTGCATGTGACGATCCGTGTAACATTTTGGAATTTGTGAGAGAAATTGAAATCTCTTTGATTTTCTTTTTGTTTGATTCTGATAATTTGATATTAATATTTTTAGAGCCACCAGGCATTCTACCAGTGACCCAAATAACATCTAGGCAGTTCGGGATGTATTTGGGTGTCAAAAAAACACCATGGCTGAGTTTGTGGGGAAATTTGAAATATTTGGCTGGAATGATTTTTTAAATTGGCACTTAGGCATTGTGTTTAAAATAATATCTATTGTTAAGTATCCTAAGTTCTAGTGTGTATTCTCGATTTGTTAATGGATCATGAGGAGGTTGTTTACATTCAATCTGGTTCTGAATTTACATTAATTCTATTTCAAGACGATCAGGTGGTTTTGTTTTACGGCCAGTTGGGTCTTTGAACCCATGACCGACTTTTGTGATTGATAAATCATTAAGAGTAGCAGTACTATTGGGTACTGCTGATGAATGCATCTCAACCGTGATTCGTGATTCTGATTGGTCATTTTTGATTGCGTCAGTATTTGATTCTGGTTTAACTGTTGGTGCTGGTGATAAATCTAAAAAGTCGTATGAATCCGTCATCATGGACAATGAGGAGATGAATGATTCAACACTGTCATAATCGAGTTTGTCTTCTTGGTGACTTTGATTTGAAGATTAATCTTGGTCTTTTTCTTGTTGATTTGACTCAAAATAGACTGTATAAATGTATTGAATTGGGTGAGCATATCATTATTATTCATCTCATGGTCAATCTTGGATAAAGTGATCTTGCGAATGAAAACTCGAATTCCTCTTTCTTCTGTTAAGTATTTATCAAAAGAATACTCAGGGGACGTTACTAGTTCTTTTCTCAAATATTTATGCATTTGAGAATAATCAAGCCGTTTGATTTCCATTTTAATTAATTTGTCTGAATCGGCTCTGGTATTCATTTTCTTCCCATAGCTATATCTTTGGGCACAGTATATTGCCAATTTAGAGTCAATCTGCTTTAATTTAGCAAATCCATTATTAAATGTCTGATAATACGATTTCATTTGTTTGGGAGGGGCTTTGAAAATAATTTCATGTGCTTTTATAATTTTGTTAAATGTAAAGCAGGAAATGAAGTTTTTGATGTGATTGGGATTAAATTTCTCTGACGAGAAGTCAAAATACTTTTCTAAGCATTGAAAGAGATCTGCGTAAGAGAAATCAAGGGGTAATCCAAAGACGTACAAAAAATTAAAATGACGAATATTGGACGTGTCATTTGTGCTTTTCAGTAGCTTTTGCACAAAAGTGGGTGTAGGAGGATGCTCAGTGAGCTCATGCTTTTTGCAATTTTTTTGTTCTTCTTTTTTAATTTCTTTTTGTGGTTTTTGTGAAGATTCTAGTTTTGCTTCAATAGCAGCTTCTTCTAATAGGTCTTCCTGGATGTGGACAGTCTTAGAGGCGGGTGATTTGGGTTTCTTGATTGAGGATTTTGATTTTGAGAGAGCGTTAACCGGAGCAGATTTTGAAATTGTCTTCTCCATGTTTCGTGGGTGGATGGACAATAGGTGGTTCTCAGGATGTTTATACGCATTAACAGGAGGCGGGTGATCGGTATGTTGGTAGGTTTCTTTCCGGTTTGCCAAATCACAATGAGGAGTTTGCGATGTTGTCCCCTGAATTTGATGAAGAAATGGACACTGATAAAATTAGAAGCGCCATCCTTCACAATATCACATGGCACAGTTTTTATTGGCTTCCATGGTTTATCATAGTGGATATATATTTGCAAATTTTCATTCAAATCATTTATTGTTCAAAAATCTTTTATTTAAAGATCCAGAAATGATGAAGCATCTTAAATCCCATATCAATGTTCAAAATTTTACTTCTCGCAAATTAAATGCAACTGGTATTCCTCCTTTTACAAATGTACTTTATCAATTAGCAGGATTGACAGCAGCTGTTAATAATATTGGGGAAAGTATTGGTGATGTTGCACAACAGACTGTAAATGGTGTGATTGAGGAATTTAAGCAGAGATCTGTTCAAATGAATGTTGTGACGTATGATGGTTTAAATAGTAGATTGGAAGATGTAGTGGATGTAGCCATTAGAAATGCATTAGATAATAGTGTATTTACTCCAAATGCTCCACCTATTGAAACAGAACAACCGGAAACTACACAGGATTCGAATGGGCATATTATTTATTCACACAATAATCGACTCAATTTGTTGCCTGCAAACTACAAAATCCCATCAACTACTGTGCCAAAGGTATTACACTTGTATTTTCCTAAATGACAAGCAGAAGAACAACGCAGATGACTTGGAGAACTGCAAATTCGTTGATGTAAAATGTTAGTAAATGATTATTTTAAGAGTACTTGACATTTAGAGATCTTAAATGCGTTGGGATAATCCGTCCCAAAATCTGGAATTAATTTTGAATAATGAAACTACAGGGAGAAAGCAGTCATTTACAGTCATTTTTGATTAAAAATAAATTAATTAATAACAGAATTTGGGATGATTGGTCCCAATCTCATTAATCGATTGGCCATTATGTCCTAGAAATCTAATATAAATATATTATCATTTTATTCGCCATTTAAAGGTTGACAAGTATAATTTTAGATCGTAGGACATTTTGTCCGACAAACTCCCGAGTAACTTTTTATTATCCTAATATTACACAAATGTTTGACTAAAAAACCATTAAAACTACACAAAGAATAATTGAATTTGTCGGACATTTTGTCCTACGATTTTTGTGTAACTGGTGACTTTGTCCGACAAAAGACAGACACTTAAGATAACATAAATAGAAGCAGATCCCCAGCAGAGAACGAAAACAAATTATGAATAAACACGTTATTGAATCTGGGTGATGATGATAACAGGTGCATGCTGAAACATTGCAAGAGTTATCGAAATAGTTTGAATTTTTACTATTTTGAATTCATACTAATTGAATGTAGTTTTTGGCCATTAAAAGATTTGTCCCTTCATAGTAGGGATTTTCTCGTTGTTTTTTCTAAAACCTGTTTTGGAATTTTTGATTTAAAGTTGTTTGAAGCTTCTGAATCCAAATTGATAGCTAGTTCATAAGCTTCACAAAAATTTTGAACATCGCCCTTGATATGTTTATAATCCAATACAGATAACCAAATTTTTTAAGTCGCCAGTGTCAAATTGCATTTGTGAAAAAATTTCAATACGTTAAAATTTATAATTTAATATATTGTTTGAATCAAATAGACATTCTTTCTTGCTAATGCCGTGGTTTATGCTACAAGATGATTTTGACTATTGTTGACAATTATAGTGCGCATTCTTATGACACCTTCATTTAAATCTAGTTTAAACCGTATTAAAAGTGCATTTCTTCCACCCAATTTAACATCGCAAAATACAAATCCTTGATGCCGGATTATTTTACTCTTTGAAGTGTAGATATATTAAAATGTATATCAATAGTTAAATGAAAGCATTAGATATATTAACAAGAGAGGTCAACTTTATTCAAACAAATTTTAGATCAGCCATATGAAATCAATTATAATATTCCAAAATCGTTAGATGAAGAGTCGAACTACCCGTACACACTCACCAACAGCTTGAGAATAATGTAATGGAGCTTTCGCGGGTACAAAAGAATATTCAATCAATAAGAATCAAACAATTTACTTGATTTACAACCTTGCATTCTAATTTTACAAGAATCTAAAAACAATAAATACTTGCCTCATATAAATAACTACACTAAATGGGATCTCGCAAATTCAAATTTACATCATAAACAACACTTGTTCATCCATAATTCTGTCACAAATGTTAAAAGAATAAAATTTATTGAAAACTGTTTACTTTCAAAATAAATGGATTAAATATTTCTTTAACATATATAACATTTCAGTATATTAAAACTAGAAATATAGAAATTCATAAAGTCAGTACTCAATGAAGCGATCTTACACATTGCCTTTATTTGTGGCGGAGGTAAACTCAAAATCAGACCTTTTTAGCAATTAAAATATTATCTATTTGATATATCTTATAGTTATCATTTACACACAAGTACAATGGTAAATTGAAATAAAATCTTAAACCAATTCTGGTCTCATTCCAGTCTTCAACATGCAGTCAGATCTTTAACTACTATACAGAGACCGGACAAATATCTCTGACAACTGGCCCTTCATCATTAAATTTGAAACTGATAAAATGATGCTCTCATCAGAAAAGATTATTCAAATTCAGGAAACAATACCAGTCAATGCTGCAGTATTTACTTAAAAAATACAGTGGAAATCTTTCAGAAAATGAAATTGACAATTTTTTAACCAATTGCGTACTAACAGCGGGTAAAATAACACTCGGTATTAGTAATATAAAAACAATGAATAAATACATGAAAAGGAAGCAGCAAACCCCCGAGTCAAATCCAAGAAACGAAGAAGCAGTGTCGGAAGAAATTTAATTCTGAAAAAGAGAAAAGGTCTATCAGAACGAAATAGAAGTATTTTTTGGACGCGTTATTTCAGATTTTTTTGGAAAATTTGAATTTTAAAAGTTCCCAGGATTTTTTATTACTGGAATCTTCTCTTTCTAAAATATTCCGCAGCAGTTCCCCAGCTAATTTGGTTGATTTTTCTACTTCTTGTATTTGTTTTAGTTCTTAACAGATAGTTGAGCTTTTCGGAGTTCAACATCAACGTCATAACAGCATTGACATTTTGAATGGTAGCATCATCCACTCACATACCCGTTGCTCTTGTTTGAGCTTTTAAAAATTTCATAATAACTTGAAAACCACAAAATCGCTTTCTTGTATCCGAATTCGGAATATGCTGTGGTAAAATCAAACGGTACGGAGGAATGTGATGTTGAGAATCTCCAATGCATCATAACTGAAAACCAGTGCTTATATTTACAGAGGGAATCTTGAAATTTGCTGGCAATTCACTTCCCATAAAACTCTACATATTGTTTTCCTCAGCTGGTTGTTCAATTGGGGCACTATTATTGCCAATATTTATTTGTAGAATGGCGTCGATTACACCATTTTGATTTAAAATTTCCAACACAGACTGTTTCAATAAATCAGTCAAACCATACCTAGTAACTGTTCCTGTATCAATTGCGCGCTCTTCAAGTTCATTTTTATCATCTGAAAAAAAGGTAACAAAATGAAGATATTTGTGTCCAACATGCATATCGACAGCTAATTCATATCTTGAATATGTATCTTGCACTCCAGGTAGTGACCAGAGTGCTTTTAATTGAATTGCAGTCGAAGAAGAACAAGCTATAGATCCACTAGACACATAAGTGGCAGCACCCTTGCGAACCGTGTGTGTCCCAATATCTACTGCCTGTAA
This sequence comes from Sanchytrium tribonematis, assembly GCA_018985235.1. NCBI lineage: Eukaryota > Fungi > Sanchytriomycota > Sanchytriomycetes > Sanchytriales > Sanchytriaceae > Sanchytrium > Sanchytrium tribonematis. The sequence continues at coordinate 20,416 of JADGIG010000076.1, forward strand.
ACCACGCTCTAAATTTCATCAATTATTTCGAAAATCTATGGTATTGTGAATTACTAGGAAACAGCTTATTTTGATTTGGTACAGATGGTAATACCAATAAATACACTCCTAGTGCTAGTACAGGGCATATTTCTGGTGAAACAGGATTGGCATAAATGTGAAGAGGATCTCTTTTGCGATTTCCTGTTTGGTCGTTTTCATAGGAGCAAAGCAAATACAAAGAGAATCATTTCACCACTCCAGATGCTCAAGACAAATACTAACATTCCCTGCACTACACATGAGATTCTAACAAATTAAAATAGAGCATCTTCCAAACATATTTTCTTCTTCTTTACTTTTTAATAATGAATAAACTAATCACTTTTCAGTTAGCAAGTAAGGAGATTAAACACAAACTAGAATATGCATGGAAAATAAATTAAAAAATTGTATATATCAATTGCAATCTGATCCCATAACTACATCAAATTACATAGAAATACTAAAATACAACATTCCTTTTTCTATAACGTCTGATGGATATACTCCGTTAAATACCGACACAATTGATGAACTCTAATTGATAATAAATGAAAAAGATCAAATTAATGTGGGATAGAAACAAGGCCAACAGGGGCTCTAAATTAAAAATTAATTCAAACTTATTGATTAGACATATTTCCATAGTAGACTGAAATTGGAAATTTTTTTATGGATGACATTCCATATCTAATAATTTTTTTTCAACTTGTTTTGTTCATTTCTTTTTTGTTTTCTAAATTTTTAATTTTAACTCTGAGACTTTATTTTCTTGTTTGTAGTCATTCATTTGTTTATTGATGTTCTCAATACCACTTTTGTCAGCATCATACCCTAGCAAAGCAGTCATTGTCTTGGTTGACTCCTCGGAGGCATCATATTCTACCTTGTGGCCTTCGCCATAAATGAGCATGATCTCATCTTCCATGACGCTCAGGTCCAACATAGCTTGGATCTCGTTTTTGGCTGTTTCTAGGGTTTTCAGCTGATTTGCTTCCGATTTCGCCTTGTTTAATTAGCCATTCTACATGACTTGAACAGAATTTAGTGAAGTGACTAATCTGTCATTTCCAGCCTTCTTTCTGGCGGAATTGGGCACGTCTACAAATTCTACTTGTTGTAGTGCCATTTTCCTATGCATGAAACTATCTAAAAGTGTCTAAAGTTGTGCCTATGATGCACACGACTGTGAGTACTCGAAATTTAAGTTTTCAATGTATTTCTTCAACTTTGTTCACAGTGTCGTCTTTACTTGCTCTTCCTTTTAACCTATTCTTTGTGTCTGTTGTATTCCTTTTGTGTCTCCACTATTTGGATCACAACTTTCTGCTTTTCAACACTTTCAACACCAGTCAAATTTATGTCCATTTGGCACATCCCCTCGTGATACAAATCGATATTTAATTTGTTGAATACAGTATTGTCTGTTGGTCTGACTTCAATACGCATATTCTTCAAGGTATTTTTCAAATTCTCATCATCTAAAGAGTTGATCATTTTAACGTGTTTTTCTTCTATTTTCAACACGCGAAAAGGACCTTCAAATTGTCAATTCATTTTAGGATGAATGCCTTCAATTCTGTATAATCCCAAATTACCAACCAGCATCTTAAACTATTATATGTTTGATTGATTTCTCAACAATACTCATAATCATGCTCTGAAAGACTGCTAGTAATCCAAATAGGCCTAGTGCCCGTTTAAACACGCCTGCAAATCTCAAAGATCTTAATCTTATCCTTGCTTCTGCTAAATTTCTATTAATATGCTCAACAACGCGGAAACCACTTTGAGTGATATGAGTCATCATGATCATCAACAGGTCTAGACTTATCCAAATTAAGTGTTAATTCTAAAGGAGCAACTAGTCCAATCAATTCATCAATATTATGGTCTTCATTTGAAATATAATTATGTTCTAATAAATCATCCACAAATTGTTCCAATAAAATGGGTTGATGTTCGTCTATTGGTTGTTTTCATATCCAGCAACTTTGCAAAGTACAATGCCGATAATACAGATCCCTGATAAAGACCAGTTTGCAAACTACGAGGGGTAGAATAACCAGGACCGATTCTGACAACCATCATTTGATTGATCGTCATATTTATCATTAATCTTCTATTGTACTTATTGGGGATGAGTAGTTGCAGCATTTCACAGGTTGCATTATGACTGTTGCGATCAAATGCTCTGGCAAAATTATATTTTCGCATTCCTTTGCAATTTTTCTCCTCTTCTGGCACTGTTTCTAAATAGATTTGCAAATCAGTTGCTAAATCATCGCACCCCATTCTCTTTTTCTTTAACCTATCTATATAGTTTGAAAGCATTTCAATTTCATCCGACATAATTGAGCTTATTACAGCATACATATGGCTATCAAACATTCCCTTCAAATATCTAGCTACCGGATTTCCTCTTTTTTGGCTGTCAACTGATAATTTAGTACTTTCAACTAATCTTTTATAAGTTGTGGGATGTTCTGTTTCAAGCTCAGAACACATCCATTCAATATTTTGATCGCGTAGATCGGCAAAAATGTTATCATTTACCTCAACTTTTTGATTCTTGACTCTATCACGTAACTGTTTAACAAAAGATTTAGGATAGGTCATATCTCGCTTGCATTTAGATTGCAATTCTCTTATCACTGATGCATTTGAAATCAAAAACAATTCCTCTTCATATAATCGTTCTTCAACAAGATTGACAACATCAGTTTGATGTTGATTCTCATATACCAAGCTCTTTGGTGCTTCAGGCTGTTCTACAAATTTTATTTTCAATTTTTTCATCATTAGTATAATTTTGCCATGCATCTTTTGTTATTGGTGGAATCTTTTTAAATTCTACCGCGCTTGTGTTTACAAGTTCTTCAGTTAAGTCATAAAATTTCTATTGTTTCTTTTCGTAAACTATATCATCAAACTCCTCAACCAAACTTTCTACTACAGATAAATCGACTGCGGTTTCCAGTTTTTTTGCCGTAGTTTTGCATCACGATTTTCTCTTGCGAATCCAAAATTGGTTCAATCCAAAAATCGTCACCTTCTGCTGAGAATTCTATGTTTATTTGACTAGAAAGAGACAACATGTCCATGTTTCACCCGTACTATTACATTTTTTTCATTCTACTTGTATTCGGCAATTTGTTTTAAAATTCTACGTTTCTGTAGATTTTTCCGGGGGTTTTTAACAATTTAACGCCGATATTAACTTTATGATTAACCCGCAGACAAGATGCGGCAACCCTCACTATACCAATTACAAGTCTATCTTATTTTATCGAGTACCGAGTACCGAGTTTTTCAATGATGCAAGATGGCATCAAAAGGCATAATAAATTATCACATGGTTGCGAGATTG
>JADGIG010000077.1:0-23230 GCA_018985235.1 Sanchytrium tribonematis
TTTTTAAAAATGATTCAAGGAGACCTGGATGGCTATGAGCCTTACAATGGAGATACAGAGGCAGAGCTCTCCTTAAATCTGAAAAATGCAGTGACTGAATATATAGGCACAATACCTATGCACATGAAAGAAAAGTTCAGAGTAAAATACAAATTGAGAGAAAAGAAAACCTTATGCCAGTTTGATGTTATTCCCTTTGATATGCCAGCAGCTTCTTTAAATTATGGTGAGACATTAGCTAAAAAGGTTGGAATGCGCGTTTTCTTCGGAAGATTTATGGAAAAAGTTGCCGTTTGTAGCGCATTTAAGACAGTTGGTGTCGTATCATTAGTTAATGATTTGATGTCTACTGTATTAATTAGGCAAACTGATTTGCAGTACCTGAAAACGGAAGTTATTCCGCCAAGTTTAATCCAACAAGCTAGAATTTTAGTCAGCAATAGGGAAATTAAAAACGCAAAAGTTGTGGACAATGCCTCGGGTAAGTTACTTGTTTGTGAAGTCATAAAATCCGTAAAAGTTGATGGTAAAAGGGTTAAATCTGCTGTCAGTACGAAATTTAATTTAAGTCAACATTATAATCCCAGCATTATGTTTTCAAACTTTAAACATATCAAAAAAGTCTTGGGCAAATTGACTACTTATCTAGAAAATGACCAATTTGCATCTGTAGCACAGTGCTGCTATGAACTAGCCCGGTATGAGCAATATATAGATCATGATTGGATATTATTTGTAAATCAGATGACTGTAAATGATTTATTGCCATCCAATTATGATAGCTGGAATGATCTTTCATTGTCTTTTCGAAAGTCTTTGGGAACTTTTGAATTATTATCGTCACAAGAAGAAATTTCAATGAATTGGCTAGAAGTGGTGAAAATGTTTGCTCCTGAGATTCTTGACATTCCTGCAGAAGACCTCAAATTTCAATTTATAGAAGCGACTCCTTTTCATGGAATACCAGATGTTGTCTGTCAAAATGGTGACTCAGTGGAAATTATTGATTTGAAATGCTGTGAGAGCGAGGAAGATGTTTATGTTGTAGATCATATTTTACAAGTGTTATTTTATACCGTCATGTATCATAAAAAAGTCAAGAAGAGTCGACCAGAGGTGGTTGTCGTTCACCTGTATAGCATACGTACTATGAAATGTTATTCTTATAGCTTTTCTTATAACGAGGCCTACAATATTGTAAAGGAATCATTACAGTGTGCATTTGACACAATTAAAGAATGGCTTAAATCTGAAGCCAAAGACAGAAAATTGGAGACATTTTCCAAATTGGATATTGGCTACGTCAATGATGTTTTATTGAAAGAAGAGTAAATTATTAATTTTTTTGCATCCTTGAAATTTTTCAAACAAATGACAAAACAGAAACAACAAAAACAACAAAAAGCCAAGAAAGTGGCTCCAAAAGTTGCCTCTCAATTGCCCTTCTTTTCTCATTTAGAAGCACCAATATTGCCGTTGGTGGATAAGAGCATAAATCCTATAATACAGCGAATCGGAATATTGATGGCAAAATATCAAATTATTGGAAGCAACGCTAGAACAATTGCAATATTAAATGGTATACTAGAGTGGATAAATACAGCTGAAAAATCGCAGCTCACTTCATCACTTAATCACCAAATTAATTTTATTAATTCTTGCAGGCCACTTGGCGTCAGTGTTGGAAATACTGTTAGATTTATTAAAAATGTAGTTACAAAGCACGCTAAACTACACAGCAAATCAGAAATTATAGAAAGTATCACAAATTACAAAGAAAATAGAATTTATAAATCAATGGATCATATTTCAATGCAAATGCAGCCTTACTTCAAAGAGGAGGATTTATTTTTGGTATATGGTAAATCATCCACTGTTCTCAAGGTGTTAAATTATAACAAAAACAAAAGATTTAAGGTTTTGATTGTCAACTCAGAACCACTCAATGAGGGTCAAATTATGAAGAAACATTTGGACGATTGTGGCATAATTAATGAAATTATTGATGTGAGCTCAATCTCTTCCATCATTACAATGGTTTCCAAAGTGCTTTTGGGAGCTCATGCGATGCTTTCCAATGGATCATTGATATCAAGAATTGGAACTGGAATTGTTGCATCAACTGCTAAACTTTACAATATTCCCGTAATTGTATGTTGCGAAACGCACAAGTTTTCTGATCGGATTTATATGGATGGCACTTCTTGGAACGAACTCGGTACGGAGCCCGTCAATCTTGACAAGAAATCTTTTTTAATGGTAAATCCAATGTATGACATTGTCCCTGCTCACTTTTTAAGCATGATATGCTGCGATATTGGATGCATTCCACCCACTAGCATTCCTGTGGCGTTGAGAGAAGATCGTCAAATGATGAATCAATACGAATAAATTACACTTTAGAAATTCCCCTTTTCATGCATGAAAACAAACTTTCCGTTGAAAAGCGAGCCATGCTAGAAATTGATCAGCTTTTGCATGAATTGGATGGCAAGGCTGAAAAATATTATCAGAAATACATCAAAGCGGCTAGACAGCAACTAAAGAAGATGGAAATCGAAAAATCAAATGAGCTGGTACTTCAAATCAAACAAGCTCACAACTTCGAATTGCCAGATTTATCTCAAAGATTAGAATTAGATAACTTTCCGATATTCAATATAGACTACAAACCTACCCAATTTGAGCATTTTGATCAAAAATGGTTAAGTGAAATGCCACAATTGATTAAATACTTAAGTGTTGAAATAGAAAAATCGGAGCAACAATTGATCAAAATCGGGATAAGCCCAGAATCTGTCTGGGAAGAACACGAACTTGTCGGAAAAATGGATTTGTCGGAAAATATTTGTGATGTAGGCTCCACAGAACTGCAAGAACTGGAGAAAACCCTTAAAAATCTCAAGTTAGATGCCGCATCAAAAGTGGAACTACTAAACTGTCAATTGCAAACAATAAATGATACCCAGAGACAAATTAAAAAATGTAGCGGCAAATTAAATAGGCAAATTGAAGAATTGAATTTAATAAGCGAAAAAAACTATGAATACATCAGAGAAAACGACTTGAGTTTCCTTTTGGAAAACAATGGCATTAAATTGCTCGAAGAGGATGAAAATAGATTACTATTTGAGAAACAGTTGCAAGATATACTAAAAATATTAAATTTAAATCCCTTCAGTAGCAAGAATGAGTTGCTAGCTGCATTGGAATACGATGAAAATGATCCGCTACTGGATTTCGATCCCGAAGAATTATCTCATTGCGTAAATTATGAAGATTTTGTAAATAACGTGAATGATTATAATGAGAATGCCAAAGAAATTTTGAATTCTAGAAGAATCCAAGAATCAAACATTGATGAGAATATCGCAGCCATAGAATTTGAAATTGAAGAGTTAAAAAGAATCAGGTCAATCACGAAATAATGTTTACTCCAAAGCATTCAATGCTGCAGTTTTTTCTTCACAATCTGCTGCAGACTCCAATAAAGATTTTAACTCTGTCTCTGCCTTTTCTAATCTTTTTTGAGTGTCTTGAATCATAGTTCTAGATTCATCCACAATTTCTTTTTGTTTTCGCAATTCACTATCTTGCAGACCAGCTAGCTTTGATTCATTATCTTTCAACTCATCAGAGTAGTATTTCAACTCCTTTTTCAATCTTTTGACACTTCCCGTGGTAATTTTTAATTTTTTGAAATCAGTTGTTTGTTGTAACATTTCTGTTTCAAATTTTGAAATTGACAATTAATTTATTGCTTGACGTACATAAGCATATACGCTTCATTCCTCTTATTGTTGAGTGCTTCTTGTTGGGATATCTTAAAAACATTGGTATCGTCAACAATTATCCATGATTTGAGTTTAGAATCCTCAATTGCACAGGTATAGTGCCCACTGTCCAATGTAGCGCCATTGTGGTATATAATCGCATACAAGTCATATCTGATATAAGATTGCTCATCATCAACAGTAATAGGAACAGATAAAGTTTTGGGATAAATTGCATTTTTAGTAGATTTGCATAGACCTCGTTCTTTGTGATAATAAAAACGCTTCAATTGAATTGTTAAAATGTTGGGCAAAGAGTTGAAGTATGGTTTTTTAAATTCCCGTGTAGCTCGTAATGTGTATTCCGAAATTACTTTCTGAACAGGATCAAACAATTCAATGGAGAGGAATAGGAAAGGTTCAAATGATTTTGTGGTTAGTTTTCCTTTTTTGGTAATCAGATTACATAGTTGACCATAAAATACTAAAAATGGCGATTGATGTAGGGAGTAATTGCGAGTTTTAACAACTTGATTTTTATAACCAACTTCTAACCAGCTTGAGTCTTCTTCCTCGTTTTTAGCTTCGATGTTATTATCTTCGTTTTTCAGATTTTCATGTAGCATATCTATAATCATATGGAAACATTCAGTGACGTCTTGTTGTTGCTTCAAAAAATTAGAATGATGGCTTTCCATTATTGAGTGAAAATTGGTTGGAAAAAATGGCTTTTCATTGGAGTAAAGTAGTTTTTTAAAATTTTCCATTTCAGCGCAAAAGGGATGATCAATATCCCAACTAAAATTAGGAATCGTGGCTAAAACCTGTAATACAATATGAAAAAAACAATCATTCTTAGTATTGATTAATCCTGCTCTTTGAATTTCTTTAATTGGCTGTATTTGAATTGCTTGTGGAGTTCTTTTCACTCCATTTTTATCCCCAACGTTTTTTGCAACCATCGATGCCCATGACATTTCGTTTCAAAATGGAGGTTGAAAATGTAAAATATGTATTATTTATTATATTAATCAGCAGCAATCTTTCTAATAACACTGCATTGATTAATATTCTTTGAAATTTTATAGTAATTATCAATGAATTCTCTTTTCCCTAAAATATTGAGAAATTGCTCATCGTGCGTAATTACAATTAATTGAAAATTACTTTGCTTACGCCTAGTTTCTATAATTTTACACAAACTAGTAGCAAGTGCCTCAATATTTCGTCTATCAAGATTAGTCGTTGGTTCGTCCAAGGCCAATATTCCGCAATTTGTTCCAAATACCTCTGCAAGTGCTAATCTAATAATTATGCAGCTTAAAACTTTTTGGCCAGCAGAGCATCTTCCTCTCATATCGATTGAAACATCTCCCTTAACCATACAGACTCGGTAATTATAACTCTTGTTGCCTTTTGTTTCTAATTCTGTTCTAATTTCAATGGTATCAATATCATTTCCTTGATAAGTTTCCACCCATAAATCTCGAATAATGTTATTCACAAGTTTCATTTTTTCTTTATGATATTGCATGATCGCCTGATCGAGGGCAGTTGCATAAACCTGGAGATCGTGAATAGCCAATTCCCCAGTGACTTTGTCTACCAAGGCGGTATGGTGTTTTAAGGCTGCGTCTTTATATTTTTCAGCAAGTTCTTTGCTTAAATCCTTTCTTCTATCATCTAGTTGTTTTAGCTGACCTGTCAAGCTTGCAATCTGTTTTGTAAAATTAGTAATTTGGGTCTTTAAGTCGTTTTGTTGGGTGCTGTAAATTCTTATATCGCCAATATTGCTCTGCTTCTCGCTTATTTTGATAGACAGGGATTTGATCTCTTCCTTCCATTTCCTGTATTTAAAAACATCTTCTACGTGTCTTTCAAAGGCTTTTGACGTAAGTTCCATTGCATCTTGCGTATTGTAATCTTGTTTCATGGTCGAAATTTGTTCATTAATATGTTGAATTTCAGAATTGATTTTGCCTAATTCATTGTTGAGCTTATGCATCTCTTTCTCAGAATTCACATTTTTTAAATTTTGAATTTCAACATCGAGCCTTGAAAAAGTTGAAATTTTATCGGCACAAACGGATATTTCATGTTCTGTATTCGATCTAGTTTCATTATATTCGTTTTGAATATGATTAAGATTAGTTTTGGTTTGTTTTAATTCATCTTGAATTACTTTAATTTCATCTTCAAGTGAACTTTTTGATTTAATTAATTCGTTAATTTGAGAGGTATCTTTTAGCTTATATTGTTCGTACTCCTGCAATTTAGATCTAGATTCTTTATAATGCTGAAGTTTTTCATTATACGATACAATTTTCTTGTCGACTGAGAATTTTTCCTGATCTAGTTTTCTTATTTCCAAATTAAGCTGGTGTTTTTTTTCATTCTGAAACTGAATTTCTTTGCTCAATTTGGCTTTTTCCTGATCTAGCTCTGATACGGTAGAGGATTCCTGCAGCTGTAGAAGCTCTTGTTGAGCAGTTAAAATTTTTGAATTCAAGCTATGATTATTCAACTGAGCAATTTCTTGGTTGCTTGACAACGAAGAGTTGATCAAAGTAAGAGTGTTTTTAATTTTTTCAAATTGACTTTCAAAATCTTTGTAATTTTCTTCTTTTAATTGGAGTTTTACTTTAATTTCGCTTTCATCCTGTAATTCCTCATATATACCTCTAGAAATAACATCATGTAAAGATTTAAGGGCCCTTAGATCGATGAGTTTCTCTTTGGCTTCAATAACCGCACTTTCACCCATGTTCAGCATCTCAGAATCCTTTTTTAACGAAGAAATAAAATCTTTTAATTTTTTCTCCTCCTTCGATGAAAAAGACCTTCTACAAAGACTGCATGATCTAGCCTCAACAGCTTGACTTAAATATTCTTTATATAAAGGGATTAAGGCACTAGATCCATTTGCGTTGTCAAATTTTTGCTGTGCATCTTGCAGTGTCGATTCAAAGTTTTCTATGGCGCAAATGTTATTGAGCTTGTCTCTTAATTCATCCTTGTTTTTGTTGTACTGTTCTATTTTTGTTTTGACGACTTCCATCTTAGCCTTGAGCCCATATATATCATTTTGAAGATCCCGACATTTGTTTTGCTTGTCCTCATAGTCTTGCTGTACCTGAGTTTGCTTTAATTGTAGGTTCATTTTAATATCATTAAAATCATCAATATAAGTTATTACACCAGAAAGCCTCGTGACGCAATCATCATAGTAGAGTTTAGTTTGGGTTTCAATTTCCTGCAATTGCTCCCTGTATTGCGTCAGTTCTTTGGAAATTATTTTTCGGTTTATTGCAATATCACGTCGCTTTTCCAAGCGCTCCAGATCCCGAGAATGATTGCCATTGTTTTGCTCCGCATTTTCCAAGTCCCGCTGTAAATTTACAATCCGAGTATTGAGTTCATGTAGCTTCGACTGCTCCGTAGAAATTAATGAGCCATAGTCTTGATCAAGCGCTTCTATCTTTTTGATATCATCTGAATACCTTTGAATTTGTATTTTTAATTGGTGTATATTTCTGTCATAATTTTGATTGTTCGCTTGTTGCTGAGAAATTTTGTTCGAGAGATTTTGAATCTTAAACTCTTTGTCTTGTTTCTTGACTTCAAAGTTATCATTTAATAGTTTCAAATTAGTTTTTAACTCGCTAGATTTTTGTTGCAATTGCAGATTGCATTGCTGCTGAGTTGACATTTTATATGATTTGAGGAGACGATCCATTTCCGTCAGTTTAGAGTTCAACTGCTCCTTTCTCTGCTGAAGTTTTCCGATATTATTTATCAAATTATCTTTGTTTTTAGATTTTTGGATTGATTCACTTTCAAGCTGCTGAATCTGGTTTTGTAATTGTTCCATACTAGCTCTGGCGGTTATGAGACCCTCTCTTTGTTGCTCAAGTAGAAGCTCTAATTCCTCATTAGATTCAACGGGCATCTGATGTATTTGATTCTCTAGTTCGTTCACATTTTGTTGCATATGGTCTCTTTTACTTTTCCATTCTTTCAGCGTGACTTCTATGCTTTGCCATTCTTTTGTAGTTTCGACAAGTTGATCCATTTCCCTATTTTTTACATTTAAGGTAGCTTCTAATTCGCCAATTTCGGTTTTATACTTTATAATTTTCTCACTAATTTCAGCCATCTGTATTTTTTTCTCCACGCTACTATTTTTGTCATTTGATAAATATTTTAGCTCTGTCTTACATGTTTTAAGCTCACTTTCCATTTTTTTCCTTAAATCTACCAATAGTTTGACCATTTTGGCATATTCAGTGGCGTTAAAGATATCGTCAAACTTTTTCTTTAGAGCTGAAGCTTCGCTTAATGGCCAATTACTTTCCTCTTGATGACAGAAAATAACGTTTTCCAAGACAGCCTTGCTGACACCTAATCTTTGCTGTGTCTCCAAATTTACATCCGCACACTTTTGAGTTATACTTTGCTTGCCTTCTGGAGTTTCTACCTGTAATAAGGCTTCAAGGGTTTTCATGCTAATTCCTTTTTTGGTTTGCGAAGCTTGTAAATTTCTGGTCATGGTAAATCGTCTAGCTTGTATATCATTGAATCTCAATCTGATTTGAGCTTTTACACTAGTTTCTCCTGCAATTTTTGGATCATAAATAAAAGCACCACCTTTTGAAGCGCCTGATGGCAAACTTCCTGCTGTGGCGTACATGAGCGATTCAATAATTGTCGTTTTACCGCAACCATTTTGTCCAATAATGAGTGTCAATGGCGTATAAAAATCTATAATTTGAGGTTCATCTGGTGCATAACTTCTAATTCCAAGAATGGACAATTTGTCAATTTTGGACATCTCCGAGTTTTAAATACATTTTATTGAGAATTCAAAAATATAAATTCGATATAAAAGAGAATCATAAATATAATCAAGGGCTCATCCAAGATCCCAAATTTGCTCTAGTGACCATCCTCCAAGTGCCTGGACTGCTGGGATTGTTCCCACATAAATATTGTTTAAAAGGCGACCCAACCAAATGAGGCATTTCTTCCTAAATAAATTTAAATTACAGTTCGAGCAAAATGACGAACCAAACTTCCGAAAGTGGGGACAAAATGAGTATTGAAAAAAGATACAATGTCACAATACCTTTTGTCACCATTCGTTAAAGTTTTATCATAAATAGAGTATAAAATTTCACTTTCAAAATTACTGGTGCTTGTCTGAAGCGCACCGATAAATTCAGCCAATTGTATCCTAATATCTAGATATTTGCAAAGTGCAAATAATCCACACATTATTATGACATTAATGTCACGAAAATCGAGCATTCTAAACCGATCTTCTTTCAAGATTGCACAAGCAATAAATTTTTTACCTTTATCGGCCACAGATCTTCTACAGGTCGTTTTCCAGTGATCAGAGTTTATGTTTTCCATCATTAATTCGACCATTCCTAAGCTTGTGTCAATTACATAAACAAACACAAACATAATGAATTGATCAAAGTTGAAGTAATGACTTGGTATGTAGTCTTTCGCTTCGGAAAAATCAATTCTAGTAAACAAAAGACTTCGATGTAACTCGTAGACTGCTTGTATGTGCTCATAGTAAATCTCAGCTTCATGGTATTTTCCATCTTTAATAATAGCTCTCGCCCGATCTCCATCACTTCCTGAATCAAAACGAGATTGATAAATCAAGGCACATAAATTAAAAATTTCAGGCTCAGTCCATATTATCCTTAAAAGCAAATCTTTAAGCATGTCTTGGAGTAAATTCTCGACAATAAGAGGAAGAGCATCTGGCACGCGACACTTATGGTATTCAATATCGGATTGAGTGACCGATTTCGGCGGATGTTCGTAGAAATCCTTGGTCTGCATCAAATTGTACACAAAAACAACCTCAATATTATGTACACCCCAAATTTCATATGCTGCATTAAAAAATAATGAGCTTCCTGTCTCTGCAAAGTGCCAGAGGTCGAAAAACACTGCACTAATGATTTCCATAAACTTCTCAGGGACGTCAGTGAGAGGAACTTGGCATGAGTTTTTCAGGTGATTCAATATAGTACTCAAAAATCCATTTACAGGAAAGTCACTAGTTAAATCATGGCTGGCCTTAAATTCTGACGATTTGTATTCAAGTGTTTGCATAAATTCTTGAAAATAATCCTCAAAATCTGTAACATCAAATACAAGTGCTCCAGAGGCGAGTATTTGCCTAAATTTTCTCAGCTGCATATTAGAATGTTTCTTATTTTTAAAACCATTAATATTGTAAGCTTGCGACTCTGCAAAACTGGGCTTACTCCTCATCTCTTTCGTTTTCATAAACTGCAAAACATTGGGAGCCGGTTCGTATGAGATTCTTTTGGGCTTTGATGGAATGTCAAATCCCAGATCATCGGCATTCAAATATAGTTGATTAATATGTTGTTGAAATCTTTGCACCTCCTCAGTATATGCCACATCTAAAGCATCACCATACCACGACAGATGTCCCAAAGAGCTAAAAGACTTGAGATGCTCATTGATGGCTGGAATAAGCCTTGTCCACTCGGACTTGAACTGGTCCATATATGCCAATTTGATATTCCACTTTGTAAACATAACAGCCAAGACATAATCTATTTCCCTGTACTTTAAAACTTGTTTGGAGTCCTCTGGCGAAAACTTCAATAGTTTCTCCACCTCTGTAGGGGTGTTTGACCAATGAACCACTTCAAACATATTTTGCAACACACACGCGACAAATCCAAACAAAATTCTAGAGTTCTTGTTAGTTTCCATATCATACAAACTCTTTATATACAATATTATATTCCACCCGTGGTTAAATACCAAATCAATATATCTATTTGAACTAGTCAGTGGTGTGCAATAGCTTGGCACCTGATACACCCATTTCTTTTTGAATAAGATATTAAAGAAGTAAGAATATTCCTGCTGCAAAGATTGATTTAATTGGTTTCTTGTTAAAACATCGTCACATAATTGCAAAGTGGTGGTTAATCTATTATTATGCTCTGAATTGTCTTGTTTTAAAATGATTGAGATTATATCCTTTATAGACTGTAGATTTGTTATATTATATTGTTTACAAGATGATTTTTGGTATTGAATTAATTCAGTGGTGAATTTAGTAGTGTTTTCATGCTGTTCGCACCATTCGCCATTGTTGAGACATATTACTTCTTGAACCCATTCATAAAATCCAGTAAATTGCGCGGGTTTCCGTTTTAGCGATTCCGGTGAATGAATTGCTCTTTTCATTTTCTCAAAGAATTGTTTCAGACAAATACGTAACGTCAAACCAGTCGGGGTGACAAATTCGCCAAGGGGTCTCATGACCACGATTTGTCATTGGCTGAGAATATCCTAGTCCTAAATTAACTAAAGAATATGGCCATTAAGGCACATTGAAAATTTTGTATTGAAAAAGTTTGCAATTTTTCGAAAGAACTTAGGTGCAAGTTAGAATAATTTTAATGTGAAATCAACTAATTTTGATATCGTTACGCCAACTCTTAGTCATGTGTAATTAGCAGCATGCGCTTGATTTGTTGACTCATGTGTGAAGTGTCGCAAAAAATAATATTGTTTGATTTCAGTCAAATAAAAAGCATTAATCAATCCATTTTATATCGTAATTTTGAACAATTAATAACTGCAATATACCTCTAGGTGATTTTTCTCATAATTTGAATAATCAATTGATTGCATATGATCAAAAGTAGCCTTGGTTTCGATATAACGTACTTGTCGGAATTATATCAAGATATTTAATACAATAAAATAATATTATGAACAATATCATGCAGTAAATACACGGGCGATGCATCATAATTATAGCAGCGATAGTGGGCGGAGATAAGTTATACACGAGATAGGGAAACATTAAAATTAGACAATGCATAAATAAAGACCAGATTTTGTTATGAGGGGTTTGATGTCAACTCACTCCTTTAACATATATGCTTTCCAGCGGTACAGATTTTGGTCTTTCCTATTTCTTCAGACTAAAACAAAATGAAGTGAAATTCACGCATATTTTGAAAGTTGTAAATTCCATGTTGCTGGAGGTCCACAATAAAACACCCCGCTCATGTTTAATTTCGAGAACTTCCATAAACAGACAAAAAGCATTCTACCAATATCTTTCAAAGGTCTTCGAGCTGACGTTACAAAAAGTTTTTCACCTACTTTTAGTGTGATGCATAATATTGGCGAAAATTATCAATTTGGTTCAATGTTATTAGATGAGAATATGTTTTTGCAGGCCTCTTTAGGTATCAATAGTGGTTTGTTCCGGTTCCATCAGAAAATACTAGATCTGAAAACTGGGCAAGTGGTTCTTAAAGCACAACATCAAACGAATTCTCAGGGAGCGCAAACACAAACTGAGGCCGAGTACATTAGTCCGCTAAATTGTTTTAACGCGAAATGGGTACCAGGTGCTTTGAACTCAATTGGTTATTTACACAGAATTTCGAAAAATTTTATTTTAGGAGCTGAAGTTTATCAAGCTCAAGAATTTGGAGTGTCACTTAACCTTCAGCATTTTGGAAGTCCGATTTCTGAAAATGTAGAAGCCAGTCCTCCAGTGCCAGTTGGATTCACCTTCATGCCATTTTTATCTCCTGAATTTTGCGTATCACTTACCAAATCACCGTCAAATCAAACGTTGTCTGCTAGTTATGCTCACCCATTATCAGAAAAAGTGAGTTTGGCATCCGAACTTACTATCACCCCAACTCTATCGATGACTCAAATCGGTGCTAGGTATGTCTTTCAGAATGCACTTATAAAAATCGGTTTGGACACTATGGGAGTCGTTTCGAGCGTGATGGAGTACCGCTTAATTCCTGGAATCACAGTGGGACTCTCCGGAGAACTTAATCACTTGAAAGGAGAACAAAAGGCTGGTATCTCCTTAACTCTGGAACAATAAAGAAGCTTTTTGCAAATCATTAACTGCACTTTATTTGGTATTACAAAATCATACACCCACCACCGGATTTCTTCTTCTTTTGACCAGCATCTGGGAGTTGTTTGTTAATTTGTCGAACTAAATCATAAAATACTTCGTCGACATTGATCTTCTTTCTTGCAGATGTTTCCAAGAATGTGCTTCCCCAATTATTGGCAAGATTCTGTCCTTCTTGTTGTGAAACAACACGATCATCTACCAAATCACATTTGTTGCCGCAAAGAACCATTGGTACCTAAATAAACTAAAAATACTTTTGGAGAATCTTTGACTCGGGTGATTTGTTCTCTCAATTCATTAAGATCTGCAAATGTTGCCTGAGATGTGATAGAATAAACCAAGGCGAAACCTTCTCCTTTTTTCATATACATATCTCTCATGGCTGTAAATTGTTCGGTTCCTGCTGTATCCAATATTTCCAACATGCATTGTTGGCCATCAATTTCGACCTGTTTACGATATGAGTCCTCAATGGTAGGGTCATATTTTTCAACGAATATAGATTGAACAAATTGCACGGTAAGAGCGGATTTTCCAACACCACCACTGCCTAAAACAACTAATTTGTATTCACGCACTACGTTAGTATAAATTTAGAGATAGAGCCCAAGATTCTGGTACTTGAAATCTTGAACTCATGGAGACATACTTTTTGTGTTTCAAAAATTGTTTCAAAAGAAGGAGATTATTGAATTCAGTAATGAATATGAAAAGTCATGCAGTCTTTTCGCCAAAATAAATATTTTAAAAGAAATGTTATTCAATCGTTGTAAATCTTGGGCTCGTATTTTCAAGCGACACACAAGGAGTATGTCTGATTTATTCAACGATGGTTTATTTGAAAAACATGTAATACACGTTAGAGTACAGCAAAGAAATGGAAGGAAAACTTTGACAACTGTTCAAGGTCTTCCTGAAGATTTAGACCAGAAGAAAATGGTTAAATATTTTAAAAAAGAATTTGCTTGCAATGGCACAATTGTGAAAGACGAAGATGGTATGGAAATCATTCAGCTTAGTGGTGATCAAAGGGATAAAATTAAAGAGTTTCTAATGGCCCAGGAAATATGCCAATCGGATGAAATCAAGGTCCATGGATTTTAATAAATTTCATTTAATCAAAGTGAAACCAAAGAAATGTCCGAGAAAATTCATACGTCTTTATTTGCTTTATGCGTCACACTATATTTTTTAGATCATTCAATAATATCCCTAGGACTTCGGTACTTGGGACTTCTGCATCCAATGCTCTCGTGGATCCATTTTCTCTCGTGGATGATGCCTCCGTTAAATATTATTATAGACCCAATAGAAATGCAATCTTCCACCTTATTACATTCAATTTCATTATTTCTGTTTCAATGGCTAATAGAGTTGGACGATTATTTTAGGCTGAATGACGAAAGTTTGGAAATCGGATTTTCTCATCTAAAACGATACTATAACCAGGATCCCGTTCAATCTTATGAACAGCTGCCAGTTTAATTTCAAGTAAATAATTTATTCTAGATCGTATTTGTCTGAAATTTCTTCAAATTCAGAATTTGCCAAGGCCTCATCCACCTCGTATTGAATATTAGAACTTCGCAATAGATTCAAACCATCAAAAGAATGCTTATAAGAATATAACCTAAATAAATTATACAAAAGAACAACATTTGGACCCGGTAAGATCGTAAATAACATCGAAAATGGTAAACCGAGGAAGCTTAATAAGTACCATCTTTTGTAATAGGATTCTCTTTCAAATAATTTAGTAATATGGGTATCCGGGGAGACATTTGGTGCATGTATCACTGTAATAGTTTCAATAGGCGGCTTTTTTTGAAATATTCCTTTAAATACAGTTTTTACAGTCCATTCCTTATTTGGCTCATGATAACATAATCGAGTCAATAGCAATTCTTCCTTAGGCATATACTTGATTCCTTTATTGGCATATCTATATATTGAAGGGTAATTTTTTAACAAATGTAAAAAAGGATGTGGATGAGAAACGAAGAAATTTGACTTGAAAAATATTAAAAGTGTCATATTCAACTCCTCATTTTGTAAAAGTGTGCTGTCTGTCGGATAGATTTCAATCATTTCATGTTCTTCACATTGATTTCCTGATTGGGTATTCATGTTAACAAATTGCGTTTGAGAATTTTTTAAAAATTCACTAATAAAAGGTGATTGGACGATTAAATGAAACACTATGATGGCAATTATATTCAATTTTACTTGAAATATATGCCACAGAAGTTACAAGTGACAACGACCACGGAAATGACGAGCCAATGGGGTCAATTTTTTCATCTCAAGAATCGGAAAAAATTGATAATGCTTCAACAAAGTAGAGGAGATATCTAATATTAAAGAGGTGATATCTAAGGCTGAATTTATAGCTATCATTAAGATGGAATTTGGGGGCATCTCAGAGAAACTCTAGAGAAGGAGCCTTCCATGCAAGTCTTAGTTACTCTAAAAGCCAAAAACCTATCCAGTTCGCGAGTAATAATGAAAGAAATTAGAAATATCAAAACAATGCTCGACAAATCAGAACAGGAAGCGAAGAAATCTTTAGAAGAATTTGAGAAATGGCAATCAGAGGCGAGCAAGTTGAAGATAGGCATATCAGATTTGATATATGGGGTTTGTGTTAGCGATATCATCAAAGAACTTCCTGATAAATTAGCTGAATTCTACAAAAATAATAGCTGGAAGTTTGATATACCAAAATCACTTAAATCAAAAGAGATAGATCTACAATGGCGCATTTTATATGGTTTCGATGGTTTGAAAAAGGCGCAGGTAGATTTCAATAACTATTTTAAAGATAACATGGACTCAATTAGATCATATCTGATTTTACTTCTTGATATAATAAAGAAGTATAGTGAGCAAGAAGGTATTCCATTTAGCAAAATTTTAGTGGATGCTTTAGTATTAAAAAAAGAAAGAAACTTAGATTTGCATTTGAAGTTGGATGACAATGTTAAAGATGCTGTTGATGTTCTAAATAAGCTGGAAAATAGTACACTCAGAAACATTGCAACCTTAATTGACTCTACATGCTTTTTCGAAAAGTCTGGTGTTTTGAGTGGTTATTGGCTAGAATCGAACTCATGATGAAATTAAGTTTGAAAAATTTATACTTGTCACGAATTTATTCAAGGAATCTCAGATATCAGCTTATTACATTCAGCACCAAATATATTTTTGATGACACTTTCCCTTGAACTTTCGGCTTGAAATTTGTACAATTCTTTAGTCGTGAAGGCAGAAAAATGTTTTAAGGTTTCATAACAGGACTCTATCACTGCTTTATCCTGATTTTTGTTGGAGGCGGTACCGCGTTTTATTCCATCGACGAATACTGTGCATTTGTAGGTGCCATTGACATCTAATTCTGGAAATATTTCACATTTTGATTTTAACAAGCCTTTTTTGACCAAGTAATTTCTTAAAACGATCTGATGCGATCGGATGGACTCGGATTCGTCTACAAGCACTTTTATTATTACTTCTCCAAAAGTCTTCCAGAGATCAGAAAGACTTTCACCAGAGTCAATAAATACACCGCCACAAAAAGATTCAAATATATCTCCAAACAACTTTTTCGTATCATACTTTCTGCAAGTTGCTTCAAATGTGTCAACATCATACGGATCAATATTGTAAAACAACCTAAGAACTTCTGAGTAATTAGAATCAACAAATTTAAATAGCCTTTTTTCAAAGCATGACCGGGAGAATGCAACATTTTCAACAAGTCTCTGTTTAAAATTAGACAATTTTCCTGGCAAATACAATGGGAAATTGACATAACTATACAAGGCACAACAGAAATCAAGAGCAGCGTCTCCAAGATACTCTAAACGATCAAACGCTTTGCATTTTCCAGTTTCAAGGTGAATAGTAGAGCATTCTTCGAAAACCTTGATGTTTTTAAATTTATAACGGATAATGTTTTCACATTGAGCTTGTTTTTCTCTCTTCTCCATGGTAAGTACTGGTTTTTGCTGATACCTAGGATAACTTAATGACTTTAATATCCCATGGGTGATTTCAAATTTTTCTAAAACTGACTGATAGCACAATCCAGCGTGCACCATAAATTTTAAAGTTTCCTGCTCCCCAGCTGTACAATAAATTGCACCTATTAATGATTCCACCAAGTCGGCTACACACTTGTTCGTTATAGACCGAACTCCGTCCCATCTTTCGTAAGTTGATATTTTTGACTCATTGACAACGTGAACTTTTGTAAATAGTTCTGGTTCCATGAAGTCAAGGCAGAAAAGCGCTTCATCCATTCGCTTAAATTTCATTCTTTCCGGCAAGCGAAAAGTTTTAGCAATGCGGAACAAATTTGAATTTCTGACTTGCTCTGTTCGTTTCTTAGATAAATCGCCTTCCGTATAGCTGTCTTCCCTGCGATACAAATCTAACCCCACTGCATATTTCAAAAACGCATCGCCTAGAAATTCCAGCCGTTCGTAATTTTGAAAGTCCATCGCTTCGGTGTGAGTAAGGGCTTGGACAATACGATCTAAATGTGGGAGGTTCAACTTGAATTCTTGCTGAATATCAAATGCGTGAGTTATGGTTTCAAGTTTGTAGAAAATAGAAGGGATTAGGTTACTAATCTTCAGATAGGAGACAGAAAAAGGAAGTATAGTACACACTTCTGGAGGAATATATATTGTGTTTTGGTTTTTGGCTTTGGCTTCCACAACTGACTTTGGACTCTCGTGATTTTTCAATGTGTACGAGTTTTTTGTTCGAATAAGTGGAGAATTTTTATATTTCAAGTCATAGTCATGTTTTTTCTTGTAGTATGATTGGTAAGTATATTTTGGCATAATCTCACTCGCGCAAGTCAGATGAGTTTCTATACCCTCAATGAAGTAGCTTCTATTGAAAGAATTAATTGCAAGACTCTGTATGCATCGTTTAATTTTTCCACTAATTTCCGGATGGATTTTTAAAAATTCTGATTGATTAAAATTTGTAGACTCCGCATTACATAATGCATGGTAAACCTTTTCGAATTCACCATCAACGATATTGCAATTACTAAAATCGGATCCAATCTCACCGCTTCTCGCTATCATTTTTTCTAAAGCTGAATGGGCATTTATCTTAACAGAATTATCAAGAACTCTCTCCATCATTCCATAATCAATTAAAAATTCTTTACAAATGGTGTCTCTTGAAATGTACTCTAATTTGTAGTTTTGGTCTTTTTCAAAATCTAAATGGCTAAATTTTGGTTCCAAATATTTTGCTGCAATTTTCGCTTTTGAAACACACGGTAAAATACAAAGAGAAACATCATTCATAAAATTTAAGCTATTAATTTCGCGAACCCATTCGCTAAAGTTATTTCTCTGGATTCCTTTTTCCTTCTCGACCTCTTGAAAAATTAATTCAAGCCTTTTTCGGAGATCCATATGATTTTGTTTTCTTAAAGTTAAGTTCCAAAACTCTTTCTGGAAATCTTTCAGCATATTTTCATCCAGGTCTATGGGCAACATCTGATGAAACGATACTCGGCAGGGAATTTGTTGATTAATCCAAATGAGACTTTCAGGAATTGTGCCTTCCAAAGGTTTTGCAGTTAGAAAGCAAAAACTTCTTAGGTAATCACCTGGGATATGTTGCAAATATTCCAAGGCCTCTGGCCCAAATGATACTGCAATCGGATAGTAGTGATTATCATAATCTCCTTTAAAATAAGACGATGTTGAACGCTTATAATCATTTAATGTATCGTGATTCATTAATTTGTCTTCTGAATTTTTTCCGTAATCTTCTCCTGTTGCAATTACTTTGATTGGTTCTACATTGGAAACTGATTTGAATCTGGTGCTAGTAAGAAGTTTGTTTAGCTTCGAGTCTCCTCCGCCTTGTGAACCAACAGGTAAAAGATTTTTGTCTAATCCATTAAGACTATAAAGTCTTTTTATTGCCATTAGTGCCGCCGCATGCTTGGCAGCTTTCATGGTGAATCTCGGAGGTCCAATAATAGTTTCATTTTTAAAGTGTGTTATCACATTGGGAAATGATATTTCATATGCGAACTCATGGTAAATTACAGTATCACTTTCTCTAGGCTGTTTACCAGGAACAACTTCTGGAAAAGGCCCAAAAATATTCAAATCTCCAGAAACCTCCCGATAGTAATCATCGAGATTATCATCCCGGATATTTTGTGCTGCGTTTTTCCAACTTGGAGGCAACTCTAGATGAATTGTGTGATTTGGTGGCGATTTTTCCATTATTCTTCGTGCTTGTACATTTCTTCTAAATAGATACTTTTCTACTGTCTTAGTTGGCATCCTTCCTTGAGCAATTATCAGCTTCAACGTTGGCTTTCTGTTTTCTTTAGAAATACTTGTAGACCAATCCTGCTTGAGCAAATAGGTTTCAAGATTTCTCATAGCCTCACTGAGGTTTATTTGAGACAATCCCACTCGGAACGGCGCATCTGACTCAATGTGTTCATTGGAAGATGCTTCTTGATAAAGCCGCTCGTCTCTTTCGACTTCATCATCATTTTGAATTTCGTGCTGCTTTCCTCTTATTGTACTGGTTTGAAAATATTCTTCAATATTGCGAGCCGCAAAGTTTTCTATCGATTGCTTGTCACCGTCCTCAAGGAAAATAATATATTCAGAATTTTTCTTTCTAGCTCTCCCTCTGGTCTGGATCATTTCCTTGCTAGTTTTCGGAACTTCAAACATAAAAACAATATTGCAGGAAGATATATCTATGCCTTCTTCGGAAACATCGGTAGTAACCAAAAGGTTGTATTTCCCGGAGTTAAAATTACTAGTGATAGCTTCCTTGACATTAGGTCCTAATTCAGCATGCAAAAAATAAGGCTTGACGGAATAAGGGACAATCTCAGTATGTGCTGCCTCATGGAGAAAAGATGCAAGGGTCGTTACCATTGCCTTATTGTTAATAAATATCAAACTTTTAACTTCATCTGAAGAATCGTAAAGCCTATTTAAGTGAATTAAAAGATTAATAAGCTTCGAAGATATAAAAAGAATCGGTTCCACATCAGCACTATCAGGTGAAATTAAGTCATTCTTTGACCGAATCGAGGAGGTTGAGCCAATTAATTTGTTATAATGCATCAGACCTTTCAACTCTCCACTATCGAAAAAGCAATATTCCAAATATCTTCCAGCCAGCCAAGGTCCTAGTGAATTGTTGATATAATCTCCATTTCTAATCATTCGTTTAAATCCTTCTGATTCTTTATTTTTGGAATAATTTTGTTTTAGGTATAATTTTTGTCGATAGTACATAAAATGGCGATAGACTATGCAAGAAACTTTCTCGAATTCATCCCTGTTCTCCATTATAATTTTGGTTTCTTTAATATCATATTTTGGGTAAAACCTTGAAAAAAACAAAACTTTAGTCTTTGCCCTTGTCAAATATGCATCAATCATCTCTGGTGGAACCGTAGAGATTTTGCTCATCATAATTGATTCTAGTTCGTAAATGTCTTGATGAAGTTTTATATCGCTTTGGCTTTTAGATGCCAGTGGAGACGCAGTCATTCCAAAAACTCTTGGTCTACAAATAGGTTCCGTAGCTTTGTAGTAGTCGAGCATAATCCGCTTATAAACATGGTCTCCTGAGCAGTGGTGAGCTTCATCCAAAATTAACAAAGATATATTTGTCATTCTAATAAATCCCGTCTGTAAAAGATTCATTAAAATTTGAGGCGTCATTACAATAGCCTGAGTCTCTGAAAATGTTCTGTGCCATAAAATTCCATCCTCGGTGTCGGAAAATTTATCATGCTTAGTTTGACCTTGAAATTCTTTGACAACTAATTCTGCGTTATGCTGCAATTGAATCGTTTGCTGTTTAACGAGGGTAGTAGTGGGAACTAGAAAAATTACTTTCTTGTTTAATGTAGGAAGCATATTAAAAATTTCACTTTTGTCTTTCACTCTACCACTTTTGATTTCTGTGACAATATCATCATATACCTTCTTCGGAAACAAATCCAGTGGTTCAGAGTACTCTTTTGCAAGAAGACAGGCAATTAAGGTTTTACCTGTTCCAGTTTCTAAAAAGGCAATTATATTCTCTTTACAAGCTTTTCGAAATAATAATTGTTGGTATGGTCTTGGATGTTGCACAATATTGGAGGTATTAATAATTTCATTAGAAGATTGGTCAGCATTACTAGCTATCGATGGATCGTGGACTTGCATAAAATTATCAATGATAGCATCATCAACTTCCATCTCCATTGTATGAAGGGAAAATGATTTTATTTCCACTTCAAATATGATCCAGAATATAGCGTATTTGTCCGTCTTCTTCGTACTCTTTTTAGAATTTAGATTTATCTGTCTTGAATTTAAAGTTTTTAGGATACCATGAAACATCTTAATAGACTGGCTTCGTCCACCTCGCCATATTTATTGCAACATAAACACGATTTAATTGACTGGTATCCGTGGGGTACAGATGCTTTACATGCAGCACAGCAACATCACACGCCAATCTTCTTGTCGATTGGATATTCCAGTTGTCATTGGTGTCATGTGCAGCACCACCTTAGTTTTCAAAACGAAAGCGTTATAGAGCTACTCAACAAACATTTTATTTGCATCAAAGTTGATAAGGAACAAAGACCCGATATTGATTCGATGTTCATGGACCTGGTTGTTGGGTTAACGGGATCTGGTGGACATCCCATGAGTATTTTCACGACTCCAGATTTGAAGCCAATCTATGGTGGCACTTATTATCCTCCTGAAGTGTTTAAGTCAATATTAAGGCAAATATTGACTCAGTGGAAAAACAATAGGGAAGATGTCGTCGAGTCTGCCAAAAAAATGTATCAATCTTTGTCTTCTGGCAACGATTATTCTAAAATAAGTGTACCAGAACAAAATGAAACGCCTCAACGACTAATACAACATTATATGAAAAGATTTGATACCGAATTTGGTGGATTTTCTAAGGAACCTAAGTTCCCAAGTGTTCCACAACTTCTGACACTTTACAAGGTATGTTTAGGTGCAATTTCTGGAATTTCGGATCCACAAAAAGCGGCGTCGTGGTCAATGCTGAGTAAGACATTGACTTGCATGAGGAATGGAGGTATTTATGACCAGCTTGAGTCGGGATTTCATCGTTATTCTGTAGATAGAAGTTGGCTGGTACCTCATTTTGAAAAAATGCTTTATGACCAAAGCCAGCTTTTGGATATCTATGCAAAAGCTACAGCTTTGGCAGTTCGTAGGAATGACAAGCGTGCTGATTTATTTCAAAATACAATTTACAACGTTTTCGAATATCTCAATATTCGGATGAAGAGCGAAATGGGGGGTTATTTTACTGCCGAGGACGCAGACTCTATGCCATTGAACGGTGAAAGAAACGTAGAGGGTGCCTTTTGTGTTTGGTCGGAGGATGAATTAGAGAGTATCTTGAACGATAGCCAATTTAAAGTAATTAAATATTACTATGGCATTGAGTCTAGCGGGAACGTGCCTAAGCAATATGATCACCAAGACGAATTAAAACACAAGAACATTTTGATGGTTTGTCATTCAATTGAAGAAATTGAGGAAAAATTTGGAATGGGTAGGGAAGAAGTTTTAAAGGTTTTGAAAAAATGCAAAGACATTATGTATAAATATAGAACTACGCGACCACGACCTTTTAGAGATGAGAAGATTGTGACTTGTTGGAACGCAATGCTTGTCTGGGGATTCTTATCTTGTTATAAAACCACGAGCGACGCAATTTTCAAGCAACACGCTATAGACTTATTAGATTTTATTCTTTTGAAGTTGAAACTTCCAGATTGCTACAAGCTTTGGAGAGACTATAAACACGATGAAAACCCTTCTACAATGGGGTTCGCTTATGACTATGCTTGCGTAATCAAAGCACTTTTAGAATTTTATTATTTGGAGGGCGATCTTAAATATCTAAACTTGGCTCTTGAATTTCAATCTCAACAGGACGCTCTTTTTTGGGATCAGGATGAAGGAGATTATTTTACTTCAACTGAAGATCCTTACATTATCAGAGGTAAAGACGTCCAAGACGGTGCGGAGCCTTCGACACAGACAATTTCACTTGAAAATTTACTTTCCTTGTCAATGGCGACTTCTCGAGAAGAGTTTCTTGAAAAGGCCGATAGAATGACTAAAATTTATCTCGGGGTCATCTCTCAAGCACCACACGCTGTGATTGGATTATCCGGGGTGATTTTAACACAATTTAGAAAAATCACAATCAACAAAAAGGACTATCACAAAATATCCGAAATTCTAAGAGATTCTGTGTATCCCACAATTCTTTCATTTGAAGACAAACTAGATGGAAACTTTATCGAATGCTTAGGAGAAACTTGCTTTGACAAAAAACCTATTACCGATTTTCAAAAGATGTAAATTGTGGCTCAATAAACCTTCAAAATTTATGAAATTTTTCAATTTTC
>JADGIG010000078.1:0-23048 GCA_018985235.1 Sanchytrium tribonematis
TTAGTACCTAAAGCAAAAGTTCCAGATATAGAAAATGCATCCCTTCTATCGCCAATAATGCTCATTAATGGAAACATGTAATTTCTCAATTTAACGACTGCTTTGCTTGCCGAAAAATGAAAATTTCTAAAAGCCTTGAACTCATAAAGATTCTGACCATTTTCTACATTTTTCATAAAGCTCTGGAGGTCATAAGCTGGCGTTGTTTCCATTTGAAATTGGTCGAGAGCATATGTGAGCAATGGAATTTGAACAGGGGTCTTGTCGCTGCTAAATGGCTTTACAAAATTTCTATATTCTCTAGAAATATCTTCTTTAAACATCTTATTTAGTTGAATATAATAATCGCTCATGTACTCCAACAGTTCATAGTATTTTTGTTTCAAATCTGCATTTTCCTCGACAGAAAATTCCTTGTGCTGATTGTGATGTAACGGATTGCTATGCATGGTCTCCTGTTGTTTACCGGGCTCGTTTATTTTAACATTGAAAAGCTTAGCTTTCTCTTGGAACAATGCTTCTCTATTTAGTCGTCTTATCTGCTCTAATCTTCCAATTTGTAGGTTTAAATTCAAGACGCTCTCAAAAGCATCATCTTCTATGGTAAAAAGACATTTGTTACAACTTGTGATTATTTTAAACGGAAGTGATCTAAAACTCGTGCTTTCACTAGGCTTCATGAAAAGCTGTGCACTTTTCCAGATAAGAAGTAAACCCGTGGTAATTTCTTGAGTGCTCCAAGTCCAACATGGAATTTGTAAAAAGAAATGCTCTGCATTAAATCTCAAAGTATTGTTTTGAAATGTTATCAAGGCCTTATTTATGACCAATAATTCGTGTACCTTGTCGTACGAAAGATTAACCACAGCATTGCATTGAAGCTGGAAATACTGGTCATAAGTCAATGTTACAGGATCTAAATCAACATGAAGCTGAGCCTGCTCATTTAAAGGATTAAAAAATCGTATATTGATGCCTTTTAATGCGTTCAAGCTGAAAATAGTACTAGTTGGTCCAATGGTTGGACTAGATACAGGAGTAATGCCGTTTCCTTTGACTTTGTTTAATGCGGTTAGAATATTTTGTAAAATCGATGTTCTTATAAATACACTCACAGTGCCATTAATGAAAATTTCACCGTCAAAAGTTATATCATGTAAATGAGCCAGATCACTAAAGTGATCACCGATTGTCAGATACTCGCAACGAGTCAGTGAATCAACAGTGGTGTTCCGGAGAGTCAATTTGCATGATTCAGTTAAAAGAAAAATTTGTATTTCTTTTAGAATTATTTCCTTCTTAAATGGGTATTCGGAAGGCGTTCTGAAAGTAGTCAAGTCCTCTTTTGCCTGTTTTAAAGTCGGCCAAACCTTAAAGAACAGCTCATCCTTAATTGTTAGCACTGAGCTTTCTACTGATTGAAAATTGTTGTAACTGGGTATCATCCATTTCTCAGGACTATGTAATGAGCTAAGAATAGCATTGGTCCGTCTCAAACGGGTAGCAGAATCTGGTAATTGTGTCCAGCACTCTCTAATAGATTGTAAATACTCTAAATTTGTCAGCTTTAACGAACAAAAACTGATGTTTCTGTGAATTAGTTCAAGAATGACGGATTCGACTTTTAAATCTTGAACTTTAAACTGTACTGGATTCATCAAAATCCACAAGTCATTTTTAAGAATCGACGGCAATGAATTTTGATCAAAATCGGGCAATCTACTAAGAGCTAATCCTGAAGAATAAATCTGGTAAAATTTAATTTGGTGCAGCTCTAATTTATAGACTATATTTCTCATGTCATAGTTGATGATAGCATACTTGATGTTAATTTCAAACTTTGAATCTCTTGGCTCATCGTTTTTCGAGCTGATTTGACTAATAAAATCAGAAACAGATTGTCGAAAATTGAATAATATAGGAAGAAGTTGAAAATTGAACATGACATCCACTTGATTTACATTGACTTCTATTTCAGTAACAATTCTATTGATTTTGGTGTTGAGCTCCTCCGGAATATCAATCAATTCCTTGTCATTATTGTGTATCATTTGGAGTGGTTTCTGGCGCTTTTTAAATGCGAGGCCGATTTGCCTGCTACTAAGTAGCATTTTTTCTTGTAAAAACATAGCAATATTAAAATTCGCGGTGATACCATGTGATTGTAAAATGTGAAATGAACTTAATTCAAATCTCGAGGTGTGAAATAAGAAAATAGCATTGAAAATGGTAATATCTAAATTGTATGATGCTGATGAATTGGGTCCCCGTTCTGATTTCAAGTCTTGATATAAGGCAGCCATCCGAAGCATATCTCCGGAAACTTCCTCAATTGATCCACTTATAATTTTGTTGTAAGATCCAACTGCATTTCGCATGGAGAAATATGGTCCATTGCATTCTTTGACAGAAATCTTCCATACATTCTCCGAAAATGAAACGGAAAAATTTTTCAACTGAATTTCTACCTGGGCTTTGATTTTTAAATCGTCAAATTGCAATATGATGAATCTCCTCAAAAAAGCTATCACTTCTTTCATAAGCATGGATCTTTTGGTTTTACTTGATTTCTTCACAATTATTTCGCAATATATCCATTCTAGTTTGATTTTGTAGCCAATTCGTACCCTCAGCAATCCTCGGAATCCGATTAGGCGAATAGGTATAGCAAATTTGCTTACCATCGACAAAAAGCAGGCCAACAGTATAATTATGTAATAGATTGGCGTCCACATAAAAGTTTAATCTTAAGAACTTGTTTCAAATGTCACACTTGAGTCTGGTTGATCCAATCTTCATCGTTTGGCTGCTAATTTTTGACTTGATTAAAATACGGATTTAAATTTGTAATCATTACTTATATCTGCTTAAATTTGTCAAACTAAAATTTGAAATTAGATTATACTTCCATTGACACAAAGGATTTATTCTTTCAAGGCAAGGAAAAAGAATTAGCCGATATGGACATTATTTGAATTTGCAATAATTGTAATGCAAAACTTTGTGTCACATTATGGACATTTTAAAATTGAAATTAGAAAGATTGGGATGTAACACGATTTTGGAGCAAAATAAACTCTCCAAATTAGAAAAAAACTTGTTCGATCAATCCGGTAAACCTCAGGCGATGCAATATTTTATAGTCTTAGTGAAATGGCTATTTCAATTAAATCAAATACAGCCGAAATGGAATTCCGAGACCGAGCAGAATAAAATATTGGATGAGATATCTAGTATTTTTAAATCAATGAAAATCAGTGTGCCTTCAGCATCACTCAAACTAGGAAGCGGACCAGAGATTGCAACCGCATTGAACGAATTATGCAACAAGGTTTTACCAGTAAATGGGAAAGTTGTATACAAAAATGAAAGTGTCCTTGGGAATGCGACTCAAAGGCAACTGGAATACGAATTTATCGACGAGCAAATTACGCAGAAAAATCATGCTGAATCAAAAACAGACATATTTACTCCTTTGAATCTTGAATTTCAGAATTATGTGGTTCCTGAAATTTCAGTGTGGAATAGGGAAGTTGAGTCTCTCGACTTTTCAGAGCTCGTACCACATAACAACACAGATTGGAGAGTTCACTGGGAGCAAATCAATGGACATATACAATATATTTCTCAAAATCTGAACGGGCTAGAGGGACCTTTACTTCAAATGGTAAAATCAAATTCCGATATCTTGGAGAAAATCTTGGCGAGAGAAAAGCATTTAAATGAGGCATTCTCATCATTGGTATTCCCAACTCATTTAGATTTCGGAATATAGGCAAGTTTACAATCAGTTTCAATCAAATAATCTAGAGAAGACAAAAGAGCAGGAAAACATAAAACAAATGACCCTTCAATTATCTGAGACTTCTGGTGAATTGGATAAAATAATTAAACAGATGGATGAATATGGTTCAAAAATAACAGATGCATCACCACTGACGGATATTAAGAATGCGATATCTGAGTTAAAAAAAGAGCTTCTACAAACTGACATCATCATTAATGTATACAGGCAAGGCCATCTTCAAAAGACAATGGAGGTTTCTAAATAAAATACAGAATATTTGGGTTTGAAACAACGTTTTTGTTTCGTAACAATGGACATTGAGCTGTTATTAAACGCCCTTTTCGTTTACCCAAACCTTAATTCGAACCAAACAGATTACAGCGCTAAGCACAAAAAATTTAGGAACGACTTTTTAAATCCCAAAGTCGATCCTTTTTTACACCACCAAGATTTCCAAGTCAATAATTTGCCAGATACTGATATGATAGTAGACGAGGAAATAGTTGAAGAATAGTAATAAATTTATAATTTAGTTTATCGACACTTATCATCTATTTTTGCACCAAGCAAAAGTCTTTAATCATTCCTTTGGTTTTCATTGGTCCGTGTGAAATCATAAGATCCTTTCAAACCAAACTAGACCATGATTGAGCTGCCAAGTTGGTTGAATCCTGAAGACTACGAAGGAAAGAAAATGACTCATGAGGAAGCCATGTCATTGGCTGTACAACTGAGCATGAAAAATATAGAAAACAATAGTGGCGGTCCATTTGGTGCCGTCATTTTATCACCTGTTGACAACACCGTAATAAGCGTGGGCGTAAATTTAGTAGTAACTCTCGGTTCTTCCATGTACCATGCTGAAATTGTCGCCATCTTACGAGCTCAGAAAAATCGACAATTATTTCGCATTAATGAAGGTATACTATTCACTTCTTCTCAACCTTGCTGTATGTGCTATGGCAGCTTGTTTTGGAGTGGAATTGATCAGCTTGTCATCGGAGCACGTAAAGAAGATGTTGAAACCTACACCGAATTTAAGGAAGGTCCCTTGCCGAGCGATTGGCAGTTGGAGTTGAAAGTCAGAGATATCAAGGTAAAAACGGACTTTTTAAGAGATGATGCTATTGAGGCGTTAAAACAGTACAGTAACGTCCACTATTAAAATAAAACTTATGGGAATTCTCCATGTTCCAATTCAAGCGTTTCCATACACATGATATTCTACAATTGTCTCACAAGCTTCTACCAAGACATAATCCAAAGGTAATGCATAATGACTCCGAAATAGACCTTAAATATTTCATGGAAAAAATTAGATCTGGGTCAGTCATAAAAATTAATTTTGATAGTGAGGATTTCACCGGAGTGATGATTCAAAAGAGGAAGAAAGGCATAGATTCGTCTATCCATCTTCGTCAGCCCAATTACCACAGTACAGCTGTAGAACGAATGTTTAAAGTTCATAGCCCTAAGCTGTCATTAATTACTGTTATAAAGGAAGCGAAATGGGCCAGAAGAGCTCGATTGTACTACTTACGGGACCATCCAACCAAAGCAAAATCTGGATATAAATAAAAATATACATTTACTCTTCGATACATAGAGATGGGGATTCTAAATTGATGTGCCACAGTTGTTGAGTGAAATCTAAAAATATTTTACCAGCTTCGTGTTTTTCCTCCTCGGAAGAATCTTCTAATTCAATCTGTTCAGATACCCTTACATTTGGCGTGGCCCCAAAATCATTTCCGTTCTTTGTATATCCCCTTATTCTATAAACATCATTTTTAGTCTTGGAGAAATAAAATTCGATTATATGTTTTGGATCTTTCTTTAAGTGCTCCTTGATCTTTTTACCAATTTTGTCAGTGAGCTGCACTAATGATTTGCGTTCTCCATCACTTACATCCAATGGTTTTTCCAAAGTACTGATCAAAATATGCAAATATTGCATCTTAAACATATAAATAAACATATCCTGCTTAAATAGTATTCTATGCAGCATTTTTATGATACTGTGAAGTAAAACTGAATTCAGATCCATCTGTAATGCAGTCATGTAGCACTCTACAATGGACTCAGTCGCAAAATACTAAATGAACATGTAAATACATTTTCAAAGGTTGACACATCGACGGATCTTTCTGTTCCTTTCTGCTTCCTTTTCATGAATATAAAATTATTAATTCCACTATAAAATTCCAACGCTCTAAAGATCGAGTCGTTCAATAATATGCAACTTTTTATCAGTCCGTATCCGTAATTCCTTGCATCACGAGTCATTTGGGTCATGATTGTAAATAGTCTCTCATCGTAAAACAACTTCGCTTGAATGGAAGTTGCTAAATCAAGAATTTCGTCATCGGAACATAATTCTTTCAAACTAGCAGAGTAATAGGCTAAACAGTCCGCCACTTTGGTAAATTCAGAATATTTTTCTTTCTCATCTGCTGCAACTTGAAAACATGACATCAAATATCTAATAAATCTAGTGGAATATAAATGGCTTACCAAATTCCAATTCAGCTCAATGTCCGTCCCATCAATATTATATATAATCCGGTTCTTTTTGAAGCAATAAATCATGAATTCCAAAACTTGCTTGACCAAAATCATATAATAAAGTCTCGTTTCATCGCTTGTGTGTTGTTTATGGCTTTCCAAATCTTCCTGCAAAGTACTAAATAAAGGATTTGCGCCAGTATATATAAACTTTACAAGGATTTCTCGAATTAGAGCATGACCCTTTGGTGACAAGTAGTTTCTAGATTGATTTAATCCAACTGTAAATTTCTTCTTTTTACGATACTTGACTAGTTTAGCTTTGTTAAGATCCTCATAATCAGGATTTAAATTTCCAGAGACAGTTTTTATCACTTCGTCATCTACACCAATCAATTGTATGCGCGATTTATATCTCATGGCAGAGGTTAACTTTTCTTTAGGATTAAGAATTTGCTCCTTCCTCATCAACTGTGCAAATTCGGAAGATCTCTCAAATAAACTTGGTACATCCAAAATGAGGCTATGCATGATATCCAATAGAATCGAGTTCCATGATTTAAACTCCATCTTTCCTAATTGAGAACATACTTTTAAAATTAAATTAAATAAATTACAATTTTTAAAGCAATTAATTAACTGCTCGTGATAAGATTCGATTTGAAAATCAGATTTTATATTTGTCGGGTCTTCTATTCTCAATAAATTTCTGAGAAATAACATACACATTCTTAATAATTGCTGGTCTTTGTCATCACGTTGTCTAAAATCTCGAGAAAATAGTTTTACAATCAGCTGCTTGACCAAATTCATGTGATATTCATTACTAAATAGCTTTTTGTGATAAATCTGGATTTCTTCGTGATGTGTTGGCCAAGTTAAAGGTACAAGCAATTCTAGAACACTTGTTGCAATTTTTTTGTTATTCAAATGATCTTGCAAAATTGGTAACAAATCTGTTTCCGTGAACTTCTGATCAATCAGCCATTTTAAAGTTGGCCTTTGGTTTGTCAGTTCTTCTTCTTTCAATATATTTTTGATGTCTTGCAAAACTTCATTGCAACTATCACCCAGTACGTATGTAGGTTCATTAAATTGATTTAGTTCAATACTACCCAGTGCATTAATCAAACTGACAAGTCTTCCAAGGTCGAAAAGAATATCATCGTCACTCTCCATGTTGCAAAAAGTTGAACATTAAATGCTCTACCAAAATCCTTTCGCGAGATTTACTGCGCATTCTTTTAATGCCAAAAGGATTTATTTGAAGTCCTGAACAGAGCTCATTGGATAAACTTATGATTGGTCACCCTCCAATTGTATTTTTTGTTATATATTTGACGTTTGCAGGGCAAGCTTAACGCATGTACCACAGAGATACAGATGGCGAAAAATTATCTCTAATTGCACATCAATTAGTATCCGAAATCAGGAAAAGCAACCCAGAACAATTTTACTTTAGGTCTTCCGGGATCCCCCACATAAAGACTGTTCTTTTATTTGAATTACAAAAACTAAAGAATCCCATGCTTATGCGCAATAAAAGACTCACGCGATCTAATTTTCGAAATAAATTTTATTAACAAATTTCAATCAATTCTTCAGAGTCATCTACGACTCCATACCATTGCATTAAAAGATCCTCTCCACCTAGCTTGCTTTTCGAGCCATGTGTGTCATCTATATGTTCCGTCAAGTTGGATAACTTTTTATATGATTGCATGCAAAATGGACACTTCACTTGAAGATTTCCTTTATGCAGTTTTTGGTGTCTTATTAATGCAGATTTAAATCCAAAGTTCTTGTCGCAGACACTGCAGTGATGCTTTTTAATTTGAAAATGAATTGCTTCGATATGAGAATTTAAATTGTAATTGGAAACAAACGTTTTTTCACACAAATCATATGGACAAGAAAATATTCTTTTCTTCACATGCTTGGCTTCATGAATGATTTGCTCCGTAGGATGTTCTGATTGTATATGATCTTCCATTTGTTCAATTGGTATCTTAATAAAACAAATACCGCAAACAACTAATTTCGATTTTTTTTCCTTTTTTACAACCATCTTTTTGGATTTATCATGACGCTTCATGTGCTGATTCAAATTAGATTTATAAGTAAACTCTTTCCCGCAGTGACATTTAAATTCCTTGGGCTCGTGAACTTTATTGTGATCATTTAGATGAGCCAATCTTTTAAAAGTTTTTTTACAAATTTGACATTCATGCAGCCTCTCTTCGGAATGAACTAGCAAGTGTTCGTTGTAATGTCCTAGATGATCAAAAACTTTTTGACACTCTTTACATTGTCGAGTCATCAAATGATCGTTTCTCCTTTGTTACAATGACACGAAAGGTTTTGCCGTCTTATCTCAAGCCTTCTCATTATAACTTGACAATATATCCAGACATCTACAAGCATAAATTCTATGGGGAAGTGGTAATCAAAATAGTCTCTAGTGGTTCTATCCATCTGAACGCTAAAGAATTAGAAATTTTGACAGTCAAGGTCAACGGTCAATCAAAAACATATACAAAAGACACTGAAAATGAAGCTATAATAATCGAAGGAGAGTATTTTGATGAAAATGAAGTGGTGATTAGCTATACAGGAATTCACAATGATAAAATGAATGGCTTTTATCGAAGCAGTGTAGAGCTAGAGAACAGCAAGACGCATATGGTTGTTACTCAATTTGAGCCGACTGATTGCAGAAAATGCATGCCATGTGTAGATGAACCCAACAAAAAGGCCACATTCCAGGTTTCAATTATTTGTGAAAATCATTTAACAGCCCTTTCAAATACAAGTGTGAAAGATATTTCAGATTTTGCAGTTCCAACAGATGTCAAAAGTCTTATTCATATCACAGAAAAACCATACAAAAAAGTTACTTTTGAAAAAACTCCAATTATGAGCACTTATATTTTGGCGATGGCAACGGGAGAATTCGATTACATCGAGAGTTCTTCTGTTCCAGGGAATGGTTTGGATGCAATTCCAGTCCGAGCTTATGGTCCAAAAAATACAAAAGTGGGAAACATCAAGGAAGCAAAGTTTGCTTTAGATGTGACATGTCGCGCATTACCAGAGTTTGCTGAAAGATTCGATATGCCGTATCCAATTGAAAAACTAGATCTTCTTGCTGTGCCTGATTTTAGTGCTGGAGCCATGGAAAATTTCGGTTTAATTACATTCAGAACTATTTTGATGTATATTACCGAGTCTTCTTCCTTACAACACCAGCAACAGTGCGCATATGTTAATTGTCATGAACTGGCACATCAATGGTTTGGGAATAGTGTGACGTTCCAATGGTGGCAGGAATTATGGCTAAATGAAGGATTCGCCACAAAAGCTGGTTGGTATATCACAGACATTTTATTTCCGGAGTGGAAAATTTGGGACAAATTCATTGCAAATGACTATTTAAACGGCATGAATTTGGATTCTTTATTGACCACTCATCCTATTGATGTTCCTGTGGATGATCCTAACGATATCGGACAAATATTTGATGCTATTTCTTATAGCAAGGGTGCTACTGTCATCAAGATGCTGTACGACAATTACGGTGATAAATTTATAAAGGGCGTAGCCAGCTACTTGAAGGAGTTTCGTTGGAAAAATGCTACTAGTGAGGATTTATGGAGAAATGTCAGTGCTTCGTGCGAATTTGATATTTCCAATTTGATGAGAAAATGGACGACTATTGCTGGATATCCATTTATTGTAGTCGATAAGAATCTTAAATTAAGACAGCAACGTTTTTTAATGGAAGGATCTCAAGAAGAAACATGGCCAATTCCATTAGGTCTCCAATGTTTTGAGGTCAGAAAAGATGGTATATACGCAAGTGAGATAAAGCCTTTACAATATCAGCTTATGGAAAAAGTAGAACATCAATTGCAATTATTTCCTTGTACCAAACTCGTTGCAAAAATTCAGTTGTCCGAAGAATTTAGTTGCTTTAAGCTAAATATTAAACAGTCCACAATGGTTCGAGTTCAATATCATGACATTACGCCCTTGTTAAAATTAGTGGAAGTCCAGCTAAAAAACAAGCTGGAAATTTTAAGTGCTGGTGACAGGCTTGGAATACTTAACGATATGTATAATCTTGCGCAATCAGGAAAGTCAAGTGTGCTACAGTACCTCAACGCTTTGAAATATTATAAGGACGAAGAGGACTATTATGTTTTGAATGACCTAGCTCAATCGTTACAGACTATACTTGAAATTTTTACCGATTCTACTGTGACAGCAAAGGTGAACTCGCTACGAAGAGACATTTTTACGTCTATTGCTTTCGATTTAGGCTGGGACTATAATGATGATAATCATTTGAAACGAACTTTGGCAATATCCCAAGCAGGATTGGCGAATGAAAAAAGGTAATTTTGTATAATATAGAATTGTTGCTGAAGCGGAGAAGAGGTTTCTTGAATTTATGGACGGAAAAGACTCAATTAATCCAAATTTGATTAGCAAAGTGTTTCAGATTGTTCTTGTTAATTCTGCAACGATTGAAAATTATAACAAGGTCAAGAATTATTACCTAAACTGCACACTAATGGACAGAAAATTAGGAGCTTTAGGCACTTTAGGGCATATCAAAAACAAAGCCTTGATTCAGGATTGCTTATCAATGCTTTTAAGCGAACAAGTGAGAGCTCAAGATGTCATTTACTTACTACAAGGACTTGGAAATAATGCAGAAGCAAGAAAAATGACACTTGACTTTGTGAAGGAAAATTGGGAAAAGCTGACCTTATTATTAGAAGGCTCCTTAAATTTACTAGGAAGCTGCATTTCACGATCTTGCTGCTATTTTAGCGATGACGCAATTGCAGATGACATTCAAAACTGCTTTTCTGCCAAAAAGGAATGGAAGCAAATCAGTAGATCTGTCGAGCAAACAGTCGAGAAAATTAGAAATCGAGCTAAATGGAACAAACGAGATTCAAACGATGTTTTAAATTGGGCTACTTCTAAATAAATGAAGACGCGTTAGCCTAAATTAATTACTAAAGTTTTTCATAGGATATAGGGAAAACCTTTTTTTGGTTGACTTATTTTCAGGTTAGATTTTTTGGTACTGAGATTTGATTAGCCAATCACGTAGAATTGGCGTAATTCAATACAAGCGTGTACGCCTCTCAAACGCGGTCCTTTTAAAGATCACTTTGGACTTTTGAAATGCAAAGCAAACGCAGAACTTCAGAGCCCGAGTCTATTTGGAGCAGAATCAACCAGATAGTTTTGTCTGAATTGGATGAAGACCAAATCGAACTTCGAAGAGATTCCAAGGAAGAGCTTGATAAATCCAGCATGAATTTTAAAAACAATCGGTTTCGAAGGTATTCCGTCCACAACAATCCTAGTTCAACGATTCCTTCCCTTAAGCTGTCAAAAAAAGTGTCGTCAGATATAGCCAAACGGTTATACAAAATATACGTATTAGAACACCGTTCGAAGAACAGATGGAAAAGAGATTTACCGCTGCGGAACAAGGTGCTGCAAGAAAACTTTAGAAGAGTCAGTAAATATTACTACTTTTAAGATTTATTTAGATGTGCGAGTTGGCATGCGTTGCTTCATTTCAACCATTCTTTTATAATCTTCTTCAAAATAAGGTATCGGGTGGTAAACGTAAAGTGTGGATATTATCAAAAGTCGATCTTTTTCGCTATCTTGTTCTTGAGTTATAAACATGTCCAAGATTTTTCCATCTTGGTCTTTACAGGTAAACACAGAAGGTGCGTTTGAATTAGCTTTGACACCAACAATAAACATGTCTTTGACCCATGGTCTTCTCAGGCTTAATGCCACACCTACATTGTTTTTATGAAATATGACCGATTTTTTAAATTCCGAGTCATTTTCATCATCCGGAAGAAGCCAAAATGCAACCAACATGATGGATTTCTTTAAATCCTTGATGTGACTAAGGTAAGTGTTCATTTCCTGTACTGGAATAGTTTTTTGAAATTCAATATGTGGTGAGAAAACAGTTTCCATCACATTGTGAGTGATCCCATAAACTTGATAAGCATATCCTTTGAAAGTAGAAAATGGAAGGTGGATTGTGCCTTGCCATTTTTTTATTTCAATCGGAGCGTCAATGTTCATATCATCTTCTACATCTTCCTCGTCGTTAATTTCAAATTCCAAAGGCTCCTCTAATTTTATAGGTTTGTAATCAGTAAACTCGGGCACGTCGAATTCAGGGGTGCTGTATTCCATTGCATAATGATGAACCTCTTCTTCTCCTTTGCTCGTTTTGCGAGTGTAGCCTTCAACAATGTTCAATCTTTCCTCGGCAGTATTAGCAATATCTTCTACTGTGGTTTCGTCTGATATCAGCCAAGACATAACAGTATCGTAGTCAGATTCCAGATAAGCCCTTGCGTGGTCCTTGTTCTCACGTAAATCTAATTTTAATTTTAAATAAACATTTTGACACTCAATTTCATCTCTGCAAGTATTTTTAAAAACGTTCATGAATCTTGTAAAGCCATCAAATTCAGCAAGTTTTGCGTAATAAATTCTGGATATATGTGAAACATTTTTTCGAATAGTTTGGGAAAGAATTTCTTTATCACGATTTCGAAAAAAGTTGTTTAACGTTCGCTCAAAATTTGAGTCACTTAATAATTGCAAATCTTCCTCTTCTAAACTATTGAAAAAAAATTGTAAATTTTTCAAGCTCTTTTCCTTGAATGAATCAACGTAAGTTTCCTTAACAATTTCTAGGAGATTTTCATTCACTTTTTTTAACCTTTGCTCCAATGGAGTCAATTTTTTTGGTCCTAGAACAGTTTCAGCTTCTTTGAGTTCAATTGGCAGATTATGCTCTTTTTCACACAAGCACAAATTTTCTTTAAAAAGCTTGTTAATTAATTTTTTGCTTTCAATTTTTAAAATTTCTAGAGTAGATAATATTGGCGATTTTTTAATCTGAGTGGTTTTTTTAGGACGAGTTTGGATATCAGTTTTTAAATTTTCAGCATTGTCTTTTATTTCTTCCTTGTAAGATTCCATGACGAGCGCCTCATCGACTTTTGTATCCATGTTTGAAAAGGGGATTCAATTTTCTTGTATTTGACAGAAGCATTTTAAAGATAATAATTGTGATATTAAAAGTAAAGCAGAACAAATTTTAAAATTTTAAAGTCCTATAAATTCTTGAAATATTTCATTTTTGATACATGTCACAAGTTCCTTTCTCAAATCCACAAAGCGAATTGAGCAACCCACAATCAGCAGACAGTAATATGCAAATTAACACCAACAATAATGCTGTTGTTGACTCTAAACAAAAGAATGAGCCAAGTGTTGCAGAAAATGATTTGCAAGTGATGCAAAATTCTTTTGTGACCTTACAGTCTCAAATCGACGACCTTGTTCAATACTGTAAGACAATCGAAGGTGAAAAGAAAGAATTAGTTGATAAATACAACGATTTAGTTGATGAATACAACAAGAATGTCAACTATACCCAAAAGCTGCATGAAATGCTCAAAAATTTCGAAGTCAACGATTTGGACAAGGTAATTAAAGACATGCAATCTATGATCAGCGAGGATGAACGTAAAAAGGTAGATGAAGAGGTTAAAAATATCTTGGCTAAACTTGAGCAGTAAATTATGTATTTTCCAAATTTGAATCGACCCATTTCCAAGGTATAAATAATTTTCCCGTGTGTATCAATGTCAATTAGGCAAAATAACGTGATTGATTTAACAGGCATAAACACGGAAGATACAGCGCGTGTCAAATATGTAGATTTGACTTGCGAACAACCTGACAAAAGACTTTTAGAACCAAATGATGAAGAGAACACTCTTTCAATACCCTGGAATGTTATGGACCTTACAAATTTATCTTCTGAAGAAGAATCTGATATATTTTCTTCAAATATTATGGATGTTCATTTTGATAAGGAACATCCTAAGTATTCAAAACAAGCAAATGAAACAAAAACAATTGATAAAAAGCAACAACCCGAATTTATGACAAGCATTACTGAATATAGCTCCAGGCGGTATAATTTACATTTGCAAAATGATTTTCACGATGTAATATTTCACGATAATAGTACATCATATTACCAAAACGAATCTGAATTTGGCTCTCTCAATTCCTTCGCATCGGGTCCCGCGCTTGATGTTTTTGTTCAAAAGTTTCCAATAGATGAGACTTCTCATAATATTGAGGACCAGGACTCTAGTTTTGCGTTTAGAAACGTTGAATCGCAAGATATTGAATCTAAAAGCAAAGATTTACCAGCAGCTATATCTCAAGAAGATTCACCAACTAGTTCTTTTCAGAAAGAAAAGTATTTGAAGCCAACAATTATCCCTAATAGGAGCAGAATGTTAATATATGAGCATGATCCAGCACAGAGGTTTCACGAATATAAATACTTTGACATTGTGTTCTACAGTTTTGGGAATTGCTATTCTCTTGCAGAGTCTCAAATTGAATTAGAAAATATAATATACTTAATATCTTATGTGGAAGACAAATTTATGTATAAAGTTTCATCCAAGCACAATGAGGCTGAGAATTTTACAAGATTATATGGCAATATAGCAATATTTCCTTTCCTTAAAATGGAAAAGACAGGTTTGTTTCGACTACTAGACAAATGGAGTTTTGAAAGTAGGGAATATGAATTTCTGTTGTCACCTTATACCCATAGAACACCTCTTAAATTAGCGGATTCCTACGAGTGTCTTTCTGCAAGAGAGTTTTTAAATTTGTATTTTGAAAATAAAGACCTGGAATATGAATGTCGTAATTGCGAGTGTAAGCTACATGGCCATGCCAGTATTGAGAAAACTGCCAAAATATTAGGTTTACATATTATAGAAAGCTGTCAATTAAGTGAGCTCTATCGACCTACTTTTGTTGAAAAGATTTTGTTTGGATGCAGATTAAATTATGTGATGTTAGAATCCATAAGCGAATCTGATGAATCGCCTGACTTAATCAATAATCCATCAGTCACCAGAAAGAGAAGGAATAAGCGATTAAACAAGTATAAATTTGAGTCTTTTCCCATTGATTTTTTATTGAAAAAGAGTGATGTTGATAAATTATTTTGCAGTAATTCCCACTTCATGGAAATTCTTAAAATTCATAAATGTAAGTGTTTAAAAGGACTGGGCGGATACGATGGCTTCAGGGCGTTTCTTTTGTGCGGAAAAAAGGAAGACGGAATGGTGGAGTGCTTAGAAATATTAAAAAAATTGAACGAGATAACATTTATGGATTTGAAGGAAGAAATTCTTGACGAGCGAGGTATATATAATGCTGTGAATTTTCACTTAAAATAGTTTACTTTTAGGTTATTAAATTTTTATTTTCCTAGATCTAGCGTACTTATAGAGTCTTTCCTGACATCTGTAACCTCATAAATACGCACAGATTGAGATTTTCCTTTAAGAATTTCTTCTTTATGAAACTTTACAGAAATTTCATTCTTTACCATTCGATAAACACTTTCAGTTATTAATATTTCGTTATCTTTTGCTTGATCACAAATTCGGGATCCCACATTAACTGTGTCACCAATAGAAGTCACCTCCACTCTTTCGGATCCACCAATAACTCCAAAAAATACGTTTCCTCTGTTTAACCCAATCCCAACAGAGATTTGATTCTTATTTTGCATGGACCTTTCTCGATTGAATTCTATGACAGATTTTTTCATCTTGATTGCTGCGTTTATTGCTCTCAGTTCAGGAAGTGGGTCATCTTCAATCAAGCCAAAGCCGCACATGATACAATCGCCTATAAATTTGTCAATCATTCCATTGAACTCGAAGGCTACTCTCACCATTCTTTCAAAAAAACCATTCAGAAGTTCAAATATTTCAGCAGGAGACATGGTTTCTGATAGTGTTGTAAATCCTCTGATATCTGCAAACAATATAGTACCCATTTTCAATTCTCCACCTCTATTGAATGGATTATTTTGATGAATCATCTGCTGGACCATCTGTGGGGGCAAAAACCGATTTAGTTGCTCAGTAATCCTTACTTCTTTTTGCGACTCTTTGATAAACATTGAATTCTCGATTAAAACAGCAGTTTGATTTACGATTGTACGTACTAAAGAAATGTCTTTCTCTGCAAAAGCCTTGATACGATTCTTTGAATCTAAGTGCAATATCCCTAAAATCTTACCATGAGCTATCAAAGGAAGACACATTACAGATCTGATATTGGCTTTGGCAATGCTTTTCGCTTTCCCCAAATCTGGATCCATCGAGGTGTCTACAGCGATTAAACATTTCTTTGAATTAAAAACTCTAGATAAAATAGTGCTGCTCAAAATAATTTCTTCTCCTTCTTCCCCGTGGCCTTGCCTTATTTTCACATGAGATGCCCGAAGTTGATCTTCTCCTTCAATTTCTAATATAACTCCTCTATCCACTGGCAAAACATTAAACATCAAATCCAACATATTAACGTAATGTTTTTTAGTATTTGTGGTGAATGAAACTTTAGATAACTCATATGCCAGTCTTAATTTCTCATAATCCTGTTTCAAAGTTTCGATATCCGCATCTGGCTTTAGTTTTGCAAAATCTTCTTCCAATGGCTCAATTTCTGCGCTTATACGCTGTCCAGTGGTATCGACATTAATTTTAACCAACCTAACATTGTCAGTATGTACACCATGTGATGGTCTACGATCGAAATACTGAAGAATTTTAGCACCTAATTGTATAATGTCTTTATCTTTGAGTATTGATTCTTGCTTCTTCTTCTCATTAACCCGGACGCCGTTGCTACTATTTAAATCCTCAATATAATAGCTCGAGCCTCTGATAAAAATTCTAGCGTGCTTTTGACTTATACTTGGATGATCAAGTGTAATTGCACATTCGGGGTGTCGTCCGAGAACAATCGTCTTAGTTATTACATATTCCTTTTTGTCAATTATTAGTTTGGGCATTTTCTCAAGAATGACGGATATTGAGTTAAATGAAAAAAGCAGCCAATCAAATATGTATTTATATTACAGGTGAAGCCAAATCACCATAGGCTCCCCTAAAATGTCTCCTTTATAATTTGTCAAGTAGAAACGGTAATTTTTTAGCCCTTTCAAGTTTAGTAGTACAAAGAAAAACAATTCCCGGGTCCTTTTCAAATGATTTCTCATCCGTCTTTAAAATATTTACAACTCATGCTTGGTTGGTTCCTCAGATTCAATGTAAACCCTTCGAAACAGATTATTGCATCGTCGAATCAGAAAGAGATGGCTGGTGAAAACTTTGAAGTTTTAAGTATGGAAGAAGACAAAAATTCAGAAATTCCACGCATTACAATCAGAGTAAAAATTACATCAGTATTGTACTACAAATTTTGCAGCGTATTGAGTTTGGCAATTATGAACCTGGTTTTTAGAAAGTGGGCACCAGGAATTTTACTCTTAGTCAACGGCATTGCAGGCTTAGGTGCAGTCCTCAGTAGACGCTCGAAGTTTGTCTTCTATGACATATTTTTATTTATTGCTGTGCAGATTGTACACATTGGTTTAATAATCAGCGAATTATTCAATCTTGATGACACTGCTGAGAATTCTCACTTTCGAACTGACTACAATTTGTCGTATAATAAGACTAGGGATGCATACCTGGCAGTTTATGTGATTGATTTACTTATGAATTTATCTTTGACAGTATTTATCTCTTGGTCTTTGTACGAGTATCGCACTTGGCTGAAAAGTCACAACAAGTAGTAAATCACAATTTATTTGGTAATTTAATCAATTCTCCAAAATTATCCGCAATATTGTAACTCTCCCAGTCACCAGCAATTGGTGCTTTTATCATGTCTTTGTGGACACCAATGCTCTGACTAATTTTTAATGCTTGCGGGCTCAAAAGTTTGATATTTTTGGTGAACAAATCACTGAGCACGTCAATGTGATCTTTTGACAATCCTTGAGATACCATAAATGCAGCGTTTTTAATCAAAATTTCAGAAGCGTAAACCATAAATGATTGAGTCAAAATCCTTAATTAAC
Organism: Sanchytrium tribonematis; assembly: GCA_018985235.1. Taxonomy (NCBI): domain Eukaryota; kingdom Fungi; phylum Sanchytriomycota; class Sanchytriomycetes; order Sanchytriales; family Sanchytriaceae; genus Sanchytrium; species Sanchytrium tribonematis. Next base: position 18,342 of record JADGIG010000078.1, read on the forward strand.
AGTAATTACGCTTCCAATTGCTTATCACCACTGCTTTTGGCAACTTGGATTTCTTTAACAGTACGTTCTGCGCATATTCTCTCACCATATGCTTTACTGAGTCCTTGAATTAAATCACTGCATTCTCTCATCCAAGTTTCAAATAATGAAGATTTCTTCAATCTAGCTTTCATGTCATTCTGTAATGAAATAATGTATCGGAATTCTTGATATTTTAGCAATTGTAGTAAGCCATTGATACTTACCAATTGATTTGAAGCAACAGGTTGAATATTGTCATAATTAACTCGCTTTTTGGCGATTGCATCTAGTAGCTCTTTACTAACTTTCTGCATCAAAACAGCATTATCGCCTTCTGCAGTCATTCCTGCGTGACTAAATCCGATAGACATTCCCAAGTAATTAGCGCTTAAGTATCCCTGACCACCACATCGTTCTCTGCAGACTGTTGCAGTGACTTGATGATGCCAAGTCATTAATGGCTTAATTACACAACAAAAGCGAATAAGCTCATCTTTAGCAATATTGTTTTGAGCCCAGCAATCCTTGATATAGTTAAATCCAATATTTAAAACAATAAGTCTAGATAAGCAAGGAATTAGAGCATTTTGTTGAAGTTGATAAGTCAAAATAGGTGTATCCGATTTTCCAGTTGGACCAACAGTCAATCTAGAGTTTGAATATGCAAATGCAACATACAAGCTCATCTTTAATCCTCCCATACACATTGAAGCAATGCACAATCTTCCTGCTAAAAGTTGATCTGCGACTGCCAAAAAACGCGCCCTTTTGTTATTTCCTTTGATATTTGTAACGTATTTACCATTTTGAACATCTGCGTGCTTGTTCAGCAAATTATCACGAGGAATCTTGACATGATCAAAAGCCAATTTCGCATTGTCCACACCATTACACTCTAGTTTATAGCCCATGTCATGAATAGTCACACCTGACAATACATTTAAATTTGAATCTCTAATAGGAACTAAAAATGCGTGGATGCCTTCGTGTTTTTGATTTACAAATAATTGTGCAAACACAATAGCGACATGCGCATGCATTGCACCATTCGTGATCCAGTATTTCTGAGCCAATGGTGTAGGGGTGTGTATAATAAATTGCCCACCATTTTCGTCGTTTTGAAAATGTGCTGTTGTTTGCATTTCAACAGCATTATTTCCAAATCCTAACTCAGTCAATCCAAAACATCCAACAGTTTTCATAGAATCAATTTCAGAGATTACTTTTTGGTGTCTCTGGGTTGATAATTGCTGCATGGTTCCTCCAAACAAATTCAATTGTACGGTCATCTTAGTTGCTGTGCTTCCATCGACTGTACCAACTAATTCATGAACTGTCAATATATTCAGCGGGTCTTTTAAAAAGTCGTAAACTGATACATAATGAGACATGATAGCTTTCAATCTATCATATGACAATTCCCTGTGTTTTTTTAACGGAATGTTAAATTGCGGTGTGAATAGAGGAGTGCTCAAAAATTTTCTTAATTTTGCTCTGTTTTCATGATGATCGTGGTCTAGAAGATACTCTAATTTTGGAAACGGAATCATAACAAAGAGTTATTGTTTCAAAATATAATTGGACTGTGGGGTAGTTTAGGCTATTTTTATACTTTCAAAAAAAATGAATAAAAATTGAAATTGATACCTATTAACAAAGATTGGGTTCGTGTCATATTCGCAATATAATTTTATATGCGTAATTAAAATTAGTGAAAAAATAATTTTTCCAATAGGATGAAACTTTCAACAAAGCTAGATCCTGAAGAAGATCCAGTACCTCGAAAACCCTTGCCTGGTATCACCGGTGTACAGCAGAAATTACCAAAACTTAAACACGACACTGGCAAGAGTGCCGCAGGATCGGTTGTACTAGTCTTGAGAACTCCATATACCCTATTTCGAAGCATATTACAGTTAATATTTAACATCGAAATACTGATCAGATATAAATACGACAGAAATGTACACGACATGAATGCCGTTCATAAGTATGTTGAGTACTTAATGTTGGCTATTAGAAAGGATGTCAGTTTTTACACTGAAAATCAAAAAAATGTATTGAGCCAACTTAAAGAATACCCAGAAGAAGTAAAACAAATCAATGAAACTTTTCAAGAGCTTTTGAAAAAAGTAGAGCTGTTGTATTCGGAAAAAACCAGCACCCTTCCCGATTCGTTAGATGATTATGATATAGACTGTTTGAAAGATGATATGGAACTTAATTTACCTTCGCATCCACTTATGGATGACGAGCAATATTTGGATAGAGACCAGGATCTGGACTTTGAGTGTGAATATTTTCATATTCTGATATTTGCTTTTGTTTTTAAGATTGCAGCAAGATATTATGCAATTGCACAATATGCGTTAACAGGAAACAGCAACATTGCATTCAGCAGGGCTGCAAATATAGAACAGATCAAGAGATCCCTCTATTCCGTGGTTGACTTATGTGTGCCATTTTACAACATACTTAATATTCCTGAATTTGAAGTTAGAGAATACGAAGCATGTCGCTATCTATTTCAAAGCGATTACAAGATAAAAGGAATTCCAGACAGATATATGGCTCTTGCGATTGAGCTTAAAGTATGTAACAAGCAATGTAATTTAAATGAGTTTTTGAAAATACTTAATAATTGTCCATTTTTCTTGCGCATTTCCGCTGAAACATATATACCCAAATTATGTGGCAAGTGGCTGAGATTAAATTATGCGGGCTTATCGCCTATCGAACGAGATTTATACTCGTTTGCAACTAAGTCTTTGACTTTCTTTTCTTTGAAAAAAGAGAATATATTTAAGCATATAAACTTAGACTTAGACTTTAAAAAGACAGTGCATTTTTTGGATTTAATTGTGAGAGATCAGGTATTATTTTGTAAATCAGATTCAAGATCAAGCTATTTGTCGGCACTGCGTCGGCTTCAAGATAAACAACTGAAAGAGTTTAAGGAAATGAATAAGATTACTTTTGACAAAGAGAAGAAAGAAGAAGCAACGGTTTATTTAACTTATGATGTAAATTGGAAAAATGTACCATTTACTCCTCAAATTACAAACACATTTTACTCTCACTCTAATTATGTAAATACAAATCTCAGAGATATAGAATTTGATTTAGCCAACCTTCTATTTGACGGAGCTATAAATCTTAATTCTAAAACGTTTATTGTCAAATGGACCGGTAATCCAAATGGCGCAACATATACAAAGAAGTCAAATCCAAAAAGCGTTAAAAAATCGAGCACAATTCTAGCTTCTTTGCTTAAAAGCAAAAAGGAAATTTCGCCAATTAAACAGGATAAATTTAAGTCCGTCCCACAGCAACAAATTATTTCAGCAAAACCAAGTAGTACAGAGTCTGAATTTGAAGGAAGTGATAAAATTAGTGAAGTGTCAGATGTAGCTCTCATAGAATCATCCTCTCCATTTGCCAAAGTTCAAACACCGATAACAACCAAACTGGACGGTGCTTTTAGCTTTCTTCCATTTTCTAACCAAAAACCTTCAAGCAAATTGAAAACTGAAATAGAAGTATACTCACCGGACATTGATATGGAAGATGCTCTTTCGCCTGTCGATTCCTCGGCAATAAAGGTCCACAATCCTCCGACTGACCGACCTAGGCTTGCTGTAACAGCTCCTAAAACATTATTTAAATTTGATATAGCGAAAAATCCGTCTGATTTTTCTTCAACGCAAAGATCCAGCAAGGTTCCGAAAAATGATTCGGTTGGCAACACATTCAATTTTTCATTTAAATCTAAGATCGCGGATCAAAGTGTTGCTTTCAAACTGCCAGAGATTCGGCCGAGCACTAATGAAGAAACTACCACTCTAAAATTCAATACAACTAACAGCAGTCTACAGCCAAATATAGCAAATTTGGCAAAAGACGCGTCAAAAGACATAAAATTGAAGTATAATGGTCAGCCAAATAGTTTCATTATAGATTCTGAAATTAGAGTGCAAAAGCATCACAAAAATATAATTGTAGATGCTAGGAAAGTTTTTGCGCCGAATAATCCTATTAATAGTCATAGAACTGACTTTTTAAATATGAATAAGCAGAAAGAAAATGGTCATTTGCCTCAAAGACAGTCAACTCCTACAAATAGCGTACTCAGTACAGACAGTGTTTTCTCGATCAAACCAGAGTACGATGTATTTGTGCCATTTAAAAAAAGGCGACCTAAAGCTCCTTCCCCGATATCTAGTAAAAGACCAAAGTTTGATGTCAAGTCATTGATCCAACAATCAAATAATTTTGCATCCGAATACGATGATTTGATGGATTTTCAGCCAGGACTTGATCGACTTTTAGAAGAATGCGAAAAGGATATTTTGAACACAAAGAGTCTTTTTCATTAGTGATATAAATAAATTGCAAACACTTCAAAAGATACAATAATCCGTTGATTTTGGTAAATAAATCAGTAGCGTATACCCACAAACCTGCCTTTTGAAAAGTACTAGATTGACATCAATAATGAATTAAATCTTAATTACATTCAATTTGAATTAAAGCTGTTAATGATTTCTTAATCACAATAATTTCAACAAATTCATATTTCCCTGTAACAAAATGTTGAGCGAATTTCCAAAAAATATTTTAAAAGACTTAACATTACCAAATTGGGAAGTTAATGAACCTCGACATAGTACTCCTCTAAATAGTTAT
>JADGIG010000006.1:0-67686 GCA_018985235.1 Sanchytrium tribonematis
TGACCAGGAAGTTGTTGAAGAAACCAAAGAAGAAGCAAAGGGTGATGATTGGCAAAATGAAGGTCAAGGACAATGGTCCGCTGAACAACCACAAGATTGGGCTGCTGAGCAACCACAAGACTGGGCCAATGAACAACCACAAGATTGGGCTGACCCTAATGCAGCACCTGCTTGGTAAATAAATTTGTTCCTGCACTCCTTTAAACCACCATCATGATTATCTGTAGTTGGAATGTTATGTCTCTCCGAAGTGCTTTGACAAAAAAGTTGGCAGATAAAATTATAGCTTTAAATGCGGACATTGTATGTCTGCAAGAAACCAAAGTCAATGGCGACTATAATGATAACATCGCACCACTTTTATATCCTTTTCAATATTTTCATAATTGTAAAGCAAGAAAAGGCTATTCTGGAACTTGTGTCTTGTCAAAAACGAAGCCTTTAGAGGTCATTAAGGGATTTGATGATTTTGATGAGGAGGGTCGCGTTATTACTCTGGAATATAAGGAATTTTTTCTTGTGGCTACTTATGTTCCAAATGCCGGAGCCAATTTAAAAAGATTAGCATGGAAACTGGAGTGGATGGATAAATTTTACAATCATTTAAAAATATTAAAGGAAAAGAAGCCGGTCATTTGGGCAGGTGATTTGAATGTATCGCATCAGCCAATAGACTTGGCAAATCCAAAAACAAACGAAAAATCTGCGGGATTTAGTATGGAAGAAAGATCAAAATTTGGCGACCTACTTGGAATTCCACCTATTACACTTAAACGAAAAGCTAAAAGCGCTAAACCAACCAAAAAGAAGAAAGTGGATTCGGGTGAAATTGAAGCACCTGAAGAAATAAGTGAGGAAATTGAAAATCACGAACCCTTAAATATTGAATGGGTCGATGCATTTCGAAAGTTGTATCCAGATAAACAGGAATATAGTTATTTTGGCTTTCGGACTAAGGCCAAAGAAAGAAATGTTGGATGGCGACTAGACTACTTTGTAATTTCTGAGCCTTTTATGAATCGTGTTGAAAATGTTGAGATCAGAAATGACTATTATGGTCTTAGTGATCACTCCCCACTTCTTTTAACCTTAAAATAAATTTTGATAATTTTATCTGCGTTTTCATAGACACATTTATTTTTTTTGAAACACGGATCACTTTTTAAAAAATGTCAAGTGAAATTTCGGATAAGATTAACAGTGCCAAGAAGGAAGCTGAAGTACTTAAAGAAAAAATCAAACAAAAGAAAGATTCACTAGCAGATACCACACGTATGTTTTCAAGTCTTTGAAATGTAATTTGATCTTGTTTACCAAGATCTGAATTTACGCGTTTTACGCTCAATATACATTTCCTCGGCTAATTATTTACTTATTTAGGACAGAGTACTAACGTAGTTCGAGCAGTTGCAGCTGAGCTTGAAACCCTTCCTAGAATTAGCATGAAAGTTAGAAGAACTCTCAAGGGACACTTAGCTAAAATTTACGCCATGCATTGGGCATCCGATAAAAGACATCTGGTGAGTGCCTCTCAGGATGGAAAACTTATCGTCTGGGATGCATATACAAGCAACAAAGTGCATGCAATTCCACTTCGAAGTAGTTGGGTTATGACCTGTGCATATGCTCCATCTGGTAACTTTGTTGCCTGTGGAGGTTTAGATAATATCTGTAGCATTTATAATTTGAAATCGAAAGAAGGCACTGTCAAAGTATCAAGAGAATTGAGTGCACATACAGGTTACCTTTCCTGTTGTCGATTTTTAAGTGACCGACAAATTTTGACCAGTTCTGGAGATATGTCATGTATGTTGTGGGATATTGATGCGGGTCAGAAGGTCACAGAATTTACAGATCATTCTGGGGATGTTATGTCTTTAAGTTTGTCGAATAATAACAATGTATTTGTATCTGGTGCCTGTGATGCTACTGCAAAAGTGTGGGACATTAGAGCGGCAAAATGTGTTCAAACTTTTACAGGGCATGAATCAGATATTAATGCCGTCAACTTTTTCCCAAATGGTGACGCCTTTGGAACTGGTAGCTTTTTTTCATGTAGGAAGTGATGACGCTAGTTGCCGTCTATTTGATTTGCGAGCAGATCGAGAATTAAATCAGTATACACATGATAACATCTTATGCGGAATTACATCTGTAGGGTTTTCTGCTTCTGGCAGATTATTATTTGCAGGTTACGATGACTTTAATTGCAATGTTTGGGACACGCTTAAAGGCGAACGGGTAGGTGTGTTGGCTGCGCATGACAATCGTGTATCCTGCTTGGGTGTATCTAGTGATGGTTTGGCTCTTTGTACTGGAAGTTGGGATTCGTTGCTAAAGGTTTGGGCAAACTAGCAAATAAATTTATGAATCGCAGCTCAAATTCGCATATACTTCAATGGTGTATAATAATGCTTCTGGGCCACACTAAACATATAATTTTTCAAACATGTCTCGAGAATGGTCTCCATATCAAATGAACGGCGGAAATTGTCTTGCAATAGCTGGTAAGGACTTTGCTTTAATATGTGCAGACACAAGACAGTCTGTAGGTTTCAATATTTTAAGCCGAGATGAAAAAAAATTGCACAAATTGACTTCTAAAACAATTGTAGGATGTACCGGAATGCAAGCTGATTCCATTCAACTAACCAGAAATTTAAAACTTCAACTTGAATTATATCAAAGAGATCATAATAAGGAATGTGAGCCAAAAGGTATCGCACAGTTATTAGCAATTATGTTATACCAAAAAAGATTTTTTCCATATTATGTGTGGAATATAGTAGCTGGTGTTGACAAGATTGGTGGAGCTGTTTTCTCATATGATCCAGTTGGCAACTTTGAACGAGTTAGATATGTTGCTAGTGGTAGCGCACAAACATTACTTCAACCTTTTTTGGATCAACAAATCGGACATAAACACAAATTAGAACCACACCCTGAGGGCAAAATTGTTGACCCGCCATTTGTGTCTAAGGAAACCGCCATTAATGTTGCCAAGGACGCATTTATCGCTGCAACTGAAAGAGATATTGAAACTGGTGATGGGTATTAATAATTTATTTAGACTGCAGATTCTGATTGTAACAAATGAAGGTATCGAAGAACTTCATTACGAACTCAAGAAAGATTAATAAAAAATTCTTTACTTTTGGTCTATAAATATCACTCCAATAAGACTATCCTTGAAATAATAGCCATCCATACTCACCTACACTGATCGCGTCATTGTGTACCAACCCAAACTGGCAAATTGCAAAATTTGAAACATTCGGATGTGACGTTGGCGAAATCAAACCAATCAACCTTGAAACGGCAAGTCATGATTACTCCATCCTATAGATAAAACTGAGAACGACCCATCATTTATAATGTATTACTATTATTATCAACCGACGCCTAGTCCCTACCTCCCGCCTTCAACGCCGACTGCGAGTCCTACAATTACATTTAGAGATAGTAATTCTTATTATCAATATGAGCAACCTTTTGTGCCTGAATACCCGCCATCGCCAGAGCAAGCTTTTCCGCCATCACCAAATTACGTCCCACCATCGCCAGCTATTCCGCCTTCCCCAAATGATTCAAATGGATACTACCAAGACGTAAACCCCGCCAAGCTTTTTGAGGATCTGAGTGGCTACGTGAAACATGTTGATACTGAAAAAGGTGTAATATATCAATGTACATATCCGCAGTGTGAGAAGACATTCACACGGACTTATTCCCTGAAAGCTCATCTACGAACACACTCAACAGTCAGACCATATAAATGTTCAGTCTGTCAAAGATCATTTTTGCGAAAACATGATTGCCTTAGACATATCCGCATACATACCAAAGAAAGACCATACCAATGTGCTTGCAGCAAAAGCTTTGCAAGGCAAGATGCTCTTAAACGACATTTACAGATGGAGGAGAAATGTAGAGATGTCATGGAGCAATACAAAGGACAGAGAAAACGAATTCAGCAACTTTCTTCGCCTTATTTGATGTTTAATGAAGAAGTTGTGCCATATCAAGAAGAATAAATATATGTGTATAGAAGCAATTTTGTTTGTATAATAATATTAAGATTTAAATCAAGTGAAACTTTGAATTTTTAAATGTTTTTAAAAGGTCAGTTCTAGCCACATGAATATTTTATACGCACTATTTGGGATACCTCTTTTAATAGAGATATCTCTGGTAGCGTTATTTTTCTCTGCTCGTGGGAATTTCGAGATTATGTCACGTTCGATTATTCTAACAGTATTTGGTGGAATTTTCCTGATTCTGTCCCAAATTTCACTTATGTTGAATTTTTTTGACATCCCATTTTCCAAGTATCCAGCATTATCGTTTTCTATTTGTTTTTCAATCGGATCGACTCTAATTTATTGGAGAAATTTAAGGCTTAAGATAATTGAGTTCAAATTAGACCCATTATTTTTCCAACCTACTGTTAACAAGATTGAACACACTGGCCTATTTTTCTCTTTAATCTGGAAGCGATTATTAGCTTTTTTCATGCTACAAAGTGTTTGGATTCTTGAGATATACCTTTTGGATTATCCTTTTGTATACCAGGGCGCTCAGCTTCTCATATTTGGTTTTATGAATATTATTGTGCTGTATCATGTCAGAGTTTCCAAATCAAAAGACAAGATTAAAATTAGGCAAGAATTGTTGGAATTTTTTATTTTTTGTATGTTTACTGGAATCTTTGCAACCATCGATGGTGCTTTTATGTTGTCGACTGAACGCAGACTATACAATAGCAGCATTTGGTTTGTGATATTTGTTTTCCCAGTGATAATTGGCATTTTGACTCTTAATTCCATTTTTGCTGCTTATCAACATGTTAAATTGGAAAAGTCAATCAAAAACAATTTTGACTGCTTTGCATATGTAATGACAAATGAAATACTATATATTGTATTATTCACTAATGTAGATGTTCAAGGAAAGAGTCGCATCGGACCTTTCAGAAGAAAATATCCTATTTTATGAAGCATTTCAATCGTGCAGAATTAAATGTGATATGAATCAACTCATAAGTATTTTCGAAATGTTCATTGAAAGAGAAGCCCCATATGAGCTCAATATTAATGAAAGTATGAGAGAAGATTGTAGAATGAGACTCCAGAAATTAAAGAACGAAAACAAAGTAGATTATCGTATATTTGAAGAAATTGCGATGGAAGTAGAAATACTTTTGTATCAAAACTCTTTTCCTAGATTTGTAGATACCTGCCGATCATCTGAATTTACATTAAACGGCAGTAGAAAATCATTAAGTAAATAAAATCAAACTAAGAAATTCCTCCAGGTTTTAAAATTTTATGGCAAAGCGAATGAAAACGGAAAATAGCCACAAAGAACAATTCGCTTCTATTTATTCCATTACTGAAAATCCGGAAATTTTACAGACTTCAAACATTTTAATTATTGGCGCAGGTGGACTAGGATCTGAAATATTAAAAAATTTATGCTTTATGGGATTTGAACACATACATATTATTGACATGGATACCATAGAATTATCAAATTTAAATAGACAGCTCCTTTTTTGCGAAAATGATATTGGTGCTTTTAAAGCACAAACTGCTGCGAATAAAATGATGGAGTGGCAGCCAAATTGTAAAATAACAGCACACAATTGCAAAATAGAAGAAAAGGATCAACTTTTTTATACAAATTTTAATATTATCATCAGTGGTTTGGATTCCATTAGTGCCAGGCGATGGATGAATGAAGTTATAATGCAGATTTATCAACAACATGATTTAGTCATTCCCTTTATAGACGGTGGGACGGAAGGATTTAAAGGACATGTTAGAGTGATTTGTCCTGGACTGACTGGTTGTTTTGAATGTAACATTGATATGTTTCCACCTACAGTCTCTTACCCTGTTTGTACATTAGCAAATACACCGAGACTTCCCGAACATTGTGTTATGTATGCGCTTAAACATCAATGGATAGAATTAAGGCCAAATGAGACCTTTGACAGTGATAACGCAGAGCACGTCGAATGGCTCACAGAAAAATCAAAATCTAGAGCTGAACTATTTGGAATTGAAGGTGTAGATTTGTTTTTTACCTTGGGTGTCGCCAAAAATATAATACCAGCGATAGCTTCAACAAATGCTATCATAAGTGCAGCTTGTGCCAATGAATGTTTAAAAATAATACTGGGAATGCAAAATGTCGATAATTTTACAATGTATAATGGTGAGCAATCAATTTACACGCATACATTTCAAGTGGAAAAGAATGACGACTGTATTGTTTGTAGCATGTTAACGAGGCACTTTGTTATGTCTCCAGATAATACTTTACAAGATGTATTAGATAAATTAGAAGATTTGTATTTTATTTTTATTTAGAAGATTACAGGCTCCGTCGATTTCTTGTGAAGGAAACACTTTATATATGCAAGGTCATGCTACTTTGAGGAAAAAGTTGGCTCCAAATCTGTTAAAGAAAATAACTGATTTATCAGCTGAAACAGAAATTCGATTTACTATCACAGACAAGAGTCTTTCAAAGCCGTCTTTAAGAGTTATTGTATCGTTAGAATAAATTTATTCGCTGTCATCGGTCATTTGGCTCAACATTCGATTGCTAAACTGAATAGTAAAATCATTTGGTGGAATTACAAAAATTGATTTTAAAATCTTAATTCTATTATGTGTATCGCGTAATTCATAGATAATAATTCTTGTATCAAAAATTACAAATATGCAAATGAGGACATTTAAAAACAAAACAACTGCTGCGCGAGTATTTCGAAATTGATTTTCAGATTTGTAAGAATTTAGAATCAAGGACAAAAAGTTACTTTGTGCTAGTAAGTGTTCTTCCGATTCTGCCATTTCAAGCTGTATTTGAAGCATCAAATTTTGCCATGAAGGATCTTTAACTACCTTGAGGAAGCGAGCATTCATCATTACTAATCTATGGCCAAGGACTGGTGATCCACACACAGAAGAATCAATACAGCCATTTCCGTAATACTTTTTGGTGGTTGGTCGGTCCCAGAATTCAGTTGGACTTCCTGGCATCAGCTTACCATCATCTGTAGGAGATGTGGCCTTATTTACAAATTGGGCCACAGTATGGTGAATTTCAGCCAGTGTCCCTAGAGTTGATAAGGAAGTATTTCCAGGTCTCACCTTCAGCTCGTAAGAAGCAGCACTAACAGCTATGTCGTAGTAATTTCTAGCTTTGAGAAAAACCATAGAATCTATAAATTTTTCAAAAAAAATTGCAGAGTCTTCTTGAATATAAAATGCAACGCAACTACTAGAGAAATAGAGTGACAAATAAATGATAAACCTAAATTTTAATTTTGAGGCAAAACTGAATGCCTTGGATATATCGACCCTCTCTTTAAACTTTGCCATATTTTGCAATTCTGTTAGGTCAAGTTCAAATTTAGTGACGTTACTGGTGTACACAAATTCTAGACATTCCTTGGAAATATCTTTTTTTATCTTTCTGTAAAGATAATAGCAAATTGGCATTCCGCCTATTAATATAAAAAAGAACAAACTTAAAGAAGTAATGTTCATCACGTTATAAACACCAAACTCATTCTCTTTTAAATTGCTCAAGACATTTAGGAAAAATGCATAAAAGTTGCTCTGGATATTGGCAAAATTTGAATCATCTGCTACATTGCTATTTCTTAAATATTGTGTGATTTGAAATTGCAAGTTGAAGTTGGATTTTTCAAAAGTAATATTAGATGTAGTGTTTTGACTTACAAAGCTCACAATTTGATCAAAAGGATTTGGTTTCATTTGTTGAAAGTCAGTATTTGTGGCCATTTGGTCCCACAAAATGATAATGTTTGAGGAAATGTCTTCAATCAAATTGAAGAACTTTGTATCCTGAAATAGCGCCAACCCCTCTATTCCTGTAAAATATTTATCAGAGTTGATGCCATAATCTAGAACCTGGTCCATTAGAACGCGATAATAATCGATTTTCAAGGATGATTGAAAAACTAAAATTGCAAAATACGCTGTAAAGACTCCAAGCAACAGGAGGGCCTGAGCACGTATAAATAGTCTTATGGTCTTATAGTATCTATCGATAACTGGTGGAAGGTTTGAGTGGGTCTCAAACAAACTGTTTTTTTGCTTTTCAATTATGCTTTCATTATTGTACACTGAACCGTCAGGCTGCAAAACCCCTGAAATATAGCCATGCAATTCTTCATTGTTGTCAAAAATTAAACAGCTTATTTTGTAAATTCTGAGAAGAAAAGGCGAGGTTGGGACTCGGCTTAATGCTTTTTTTAAATAATACTTGGCAATGGTCCACTTTTTTTGAATCCGAGTAGTTAAAGAAAGTAGATTATCAACATTTAATTGGCTGCTTTGCAAAAATTCTGTAAAAGTTCGACATGTCCAAATTAATTCAGAAAGTGTATCGATAAACATTTCTTTATCGTGAGTAAATGCTACTACGTCTACAACATTTTTTAATCCGTGGTAATTTTCCTTCGCTTTCTCAAAAATTCTCTTTTTATAGCAAGAATACAATATGTAATGAACATCTAATTGTTTTTCCATCAAAAATGTGTTATTGAGCAATTCCTCTCCAAAACTTTTTAAATGAGAATAGTGAATTAATTTTGGATAAATATCATTTCCACATTCTAAGAATAAAATGTATTGAGCTCTCAACCAACTGGATTGTCTAAACTTACGGATTCCCGACTCGTAGAGTTGCAAAACAAGAATTCTAGTTATATTTGCCATATTTTTCGTAAGCCTACTACCTAGTTCTGATTTGTAAAGCTCCCGTCTTTGCGCAGCAACACTGACACTTTCATCATCGTTATCATCATTGTTATTGTGATAAACGATATTAGAAACAAACATATTCAAATTTTTGGAAATAGGTACATTACATAGATTTCTAGAAAGAGCAACAATTTGCGCTGGATTCCAAAATGAGCTCATGATTTCTTCGAGGGAGTCTCTTATTAGTCTTCTACACTTAATCGCATTTGGATTATCAATAAATTCTAGTGCGTGAATGTAAAGTATTGTTGGCAAACGTCGCCTCTCTTCAACCGCTTTAAATACCAGCATGCCAATAAAAGAAAGAGGGAAAAACGATATTAAGGTAAGTACACTCCAGATATAGCTATCCAGTTTATATACACATGCCATAAGAGATCCAAAAGAGCAGCACAATAAGCCAAATAACACTCCTGATCGAGTTCTGTTGCTATTGTAATTATAAAATGGTGGAATCAGCATACTGACTATATAAAGTGTACCCCAGCATATAATGAGTGACAAGACTCCGAAGATGGGAGAGCAATATGTGAATGAGATAGAAATGATTATTTTCACCACATTTTCTAATAGATCTTGCCTTTGACTATTTCTACTTATATGACTTGATGGATTTTGCTCTGAAGAGAAAAGAAGAAAAGATCCTAAAAGCACAACCGTGCTGTAGATTACAAATAAAACAAGGCTGATAGTAGTCAATAAAATGCTACTTACATCTGATCCAAAAGTCATGTAATTCAACAACTGATCAATTGAAGGAAAGAACAAAAAAGTAGATAGTAGTCCATATTGGTATCTCGTTGCTTCTAACAATTTTGATGCACTAACACTTCCTCTATTTTGAATTTGGTAGCATAATGTTGCAAAACTTGCTAGAAATAGCAGAACAAATACAACAGCTATCACATAAAGATATGGGCTTGTAATATTTAGATTCATGTACATAAAAATTTCTTGCATTATAACATTCTGCCAAGGAATTGTGTTGTAAAAAATATATGACAAATTTTGTGCAATATCAGTGACATGGCCTAGAGCTGTTAATTTGTCGATAATCTCATTATCCTTCCCCAAGAGAAAAAATACTTCAAAAACTGTGGAGGAAATGAAATGCTTCAAAAACATTAATGACCTTGAGAGTTTGATAGCGAAATTTGCATAAAATCGGGATGTAAAACCACGATGAGACGCATTTTGAGTCACCAGATAGACAATAACTTTTCAACAATCTTTTTACACAAATCATGAAAAGAAATTACCATCTTTTCTGAGATTTTGCCAATTTTCTTGAAACGAAGTTGAAAATTTTGAAAATGGATCCGCTCTATGTATTAAAATTAAAATGTTGTTATCTTGAAGAACTTTTAGAAGAAAAGTATGATGGCCAGCAAGCTGATCTATTGAAAGAAATTGCGGACTTAAAAAGTAGACTGAAAACTAAAGGAATTAATACATTAAAATTGGAATTACAAGAATACCTTCCAACAACTGATGATGATAATCAATATATTGAATCACTTAAAACTTTGTTGTCAAATAAATCAACTCCTGAGCATAATGAACCAGAGGCTCAGAGACTTAAAGATTTGGATATAGAACTTAATGAATCTCGAGTATACATAAAAGAGCTGGAATCCATTAAAGCTCAATTTAAAGACGAAAACTATCAATTTGATTCGTTGCAGCAAGAAAAAAAAGAACTTGAAAGCAAGTACCTTGAATTACTTCAAAACTTTGAAGATCTGCAAATTAATCAAAATGATCCGCCATCTCCACTACTAAATAAGGGTAACGATACCTCAATTCTGATGGATACTTCACTAATAAAATCGCAAGAGATACAGCAAACTACCTTTCTCGACTCAAAATTAAATGAAATTTTGCTCATGATTTTAGATTCACTAGAAGAAATGAAGTCACAACAGGGCCAATTTATTTTAGATAGTCTTGATCTAGAGATATCCAATTTGGACAAAGAATCTGAAGAATTTCTTGTACTCACTGACATTGCGAAAATACTGAGAGAATTCAACTCGAAATTGTTATCCGAACTATCCGGAAATGAATCAAATCACATAGACAATACTGGAGAGGCTAGTGATTTACGCTTTGAAATTCAACATCTTAAACAATCCTTGGATGAACTTCAAAATGAAAACAAGAAGCTAAGAGAAGAAATTAACTCGGCTTCAACAAATTTGGACTACAAGAGTAGTGATGAATATAAAAATTTGCAAGAGAAAGTAAAAAATTGGAAAATCCAAGTTATGCAAGCTATGAACGAGAAAGAAAAAGTCAATAGCACTCTGCAAGAGAATCTTGATTTACTTCGTAATGAGTTAAGTGAATGTTCCTCAAAACTAGATTATGAGCAAAACTTGGTCCAAAAGTATAAAGAAGAAGTAGAATTGCTGTTAACCCAACGAAAGCCCCTTGATGAAAATTTGGAAGAAAATGAAAATTTTTTGAGATGGAAGAAGGATTATGCCCATTTAAATGAAGAGAATGTAAAATTGAAAAGTTATAATGAACAAATTAATAGCAGATTGACAGAAGTAATTGATAATGCAGAAAGTTTGAAAAAAAATATGGATATGTACGAGCAAGAAATCCGCGATTTACTAGATAAGTTGGAGGTTGTAAAAGAAGAGAAGGAAAATTTGAATGAAATTCTAAGGGCCTTGAGCCTTAAACTGCAAGCAAGATTGACAGAAGAAGTAGATGATAAAAATATTCTTGAAAAGTACGAATTAATGATAAATGCCACAGAATCGTTTATAAACGAGCTCGAAGTGGACAATGTACAACTTCATGATAGGGTCAGACAACTCGAACAACATATTGATATTGAAATTGGAAAAACAGAAGCAGAAAAATTACGCGCAGAAAAATTGGAAGACTTGCTTCACCAGAAAGAAAAAATTGTACAGGTAGATGTCGCTTATTTAGCTAAACCGAGAGAGCGTTCAAGAGCTTATCCGACTAAAGCAGGTCCAGTCAAATCAAATCAAACAATTGGCCGAACAGCGAAATATTTTTGGTTCAGACTTACAACTGAAATATGATGAGCTTGCTTTGAAGTATAAAAAGGTTTATGAAGAATACCAAAAATTAAAGGACAGGTACAAGCAAAAGGAAAAGTCTGCAAAACGGTCCAGGTCAAAAATTAGAAACGTTCTTGAACATCAAATAATTCAGCCAAGGTCTCCTAATCAGTACGAGAATGTTATGCTGCAAGAAGCTTTGAAGGACCTGGAAAAAATTAAACAGTAACTACAAGTAAATACCAAATATCGTTTTCTGAAAAAATTTGTCAAAATTATAGGAGACAAGGGATGATTCGTCATTGTATCAAGCGCGGTATGAAAGAATTAAATTTTGGAGGATCTGTTGAAAAAGTATACGAAAGAGCTGATTATCCACCTGCAAAACTTGCAAAGACACTTGAAAACGATACCTTAGCCATTCTTGGCTATGGTACACAAGGTCGTGGCCAGGCTCTAAATTTGAGGGACAATCTGAAAAAAATACATGAAGCAGGTGGTAACACCAAGGTTGTACTAGGTTTGAGAAAAGGGTCTTCATGGGATCTTGCGCTTAAAGACGGCTGGACCCCAAACAAAGATTTACTTGAAGTTGACGATGCTTGCGACAAAAGTACAGTAGTGATGAACTTGTTAAGCGATGCTGGTCAAAAATCAAGTTGGCCACAAATCAAGAAACATTTAGAGAAAGGAAACAAAACTTTGTATTTTGCTCACGGTTTTTCAGTTGTCTATAAAGACCAAACAAAAGTTATTCCTCCTAAGAATATCGACGTAATTTTGGTCGCCCCTAAAGGCTCAGGCACTACCGTCCGTAGTTTGTTTCTTGAGGGAAGAGGTATTAATGCTAGTGTAGCTGTATTTCAAGATGTTAGTGGAAAGGCGTGGGAAAGAGCACTTTCTATCGGAACTGCTGTTGGAGCAGGTTATATGTATGAAACAACTTTTCAGAAAGAAGTTTACTCCGACTTGACTGGTGAACGTGGAGTGTTAATGGTACATATGATCTGATTTAGGGTGGTATATATGGGCTATTTAAAGCCCAATATGAGGTTTTAAGAGAGCGAGGACATTCCCCTAGTGAAGCCTTCAATGAAACTGTCGAAGAAGCTACTCAGTCGTTATATCCTTTAATTGGAGCAAACGGAATGGACTGGATGTACGACAATTGTTCAACAACCGCTAGACGTGGTGCTCTGGATTGGTACCCAAAGTTTTACGAGGCAAATCTTCCTGTATTCCGCCAATTGTACGACGATGTTGTTAATGGTGCCGAAACTAAGAGAACTTTAGATTTCAACTCCCAAAAAGACTACAGAAGTTTGCTTGAAAAGGAGCTCAAAGAGATCAGAGAACATGAGATGTGGAAAGCTGGCGTACAAGTAAGAAAGTTGAGACCGGAAAATGCTGAATAAAACATTTGCCAAGTTTCAAAATTTAAAACACTAGTCGTTTTTCTAATGTCCGCCGATAATCTTTTTCACATATCTCCAGATGCTGATCTCGTGGTACCACTTCTTTCGCCAGGAAGAAATTCTACCTTATCAAGAGAACTAAATCGAAATTATTCAACTCAGTCATTTATATCTGAAAATTTTCGTGAGCATTCATCTAGAAAAACAATAGTATTACTTTTGAAATCATTCATAGGCACTGGTGTCTTGTTCTTACCAAAATCATTCTACGACGCGGGATTGATTCCAGCTATTTTTTCCATGATATTTACAGCAGCCTTGTCATTTTACGGTGTAAAAATATTATTGAAATTAACTCTAATAAGCCCAGGAAGCTACTGGCAAATTGCAAATGAAGTGGGTGGGCCAAAAATGAAAAATTTTGTAGTTATAATGCTGTTTCTACTTCAGTGTGGCCTGGTTATGGCCTACACTTCATTTGTTGCATTTAATTTTACGTCTCTACTTTTCCAATATTTCGATTACAGCATTGATCCTTTATGGTTTATTATTCTGATAGCAGTTACTATGATACCAGTATGCTTTACTTCCAAACTAAAGAATTTTAGCATAATAGCATCACTTGGAAATATTTTCATTCTTGTTACATTGGCAGCAGTGGTTGGGTATTCATTTCGGGAGATAGCAACAACACCCAAGGACATACTGTACTTTGGAAAGTGGAATAACACTTTAAAATTTATGGGAACATGTAAATTTATTTTGATTTAGCAGTTTATGCATTTGAAGGTATAGGTCTCATTGTACCATTAGCGCAAACATTAGAAAATAGTCCCTCTTTTAGCAGAATAATGTATTACACTACTTGTTTCATTCTAACAATGTATCTGGGCTTAGGATTAGTCACGTCAATTGCATTCGGTGATAATGTGAAGCCAATCATATTTGAAAATTTGATAGGTGAGAGAATTGTAGGATGTTTGGTGTTTTTCTATAATTGTTCCGTGCTAGTTACAATTCCATTAACAATTTTTCCTGTATTCGAAATTGTGGATGAACTGGCGGAAGATGTAGAAAAAAGTCTCACCGTTTTACTCAAAGTGCTAATATTATCTTTATTATGCACATTTTCTTATACGTTTTACGAACATTTGGACTTGTTAGTTTCTCTTTTAGGATCTTTTTGTTGTATCCCGTTGGGAATCATAATCCCAGGCTTGCTAGGGTATCAAATTGAAAAGAGCATTACAAATAGAATTTTAATTGGATGCGGTGCAGCACTTGTCTTTATGTCATTGGTAGTGCTCTTCGTGTAGCATTTGATTTAATAGAAAACATTTATTAAGTAAAGGATTGCGATATTTTGTTAATTTGTTCCAAACTGCTGCTTTTTTCTGGTGTGGTCGCACCTGACAAAGCATTCAGATCACTTCTGCTCCTTTTTGGGGCTTGAGTCATGAGTTGAAATGTTGGCTTTGTGTAATTTGCCAATGATTCAACACCCTAAATAAAATTAAAATACGGGTAAGTTGTTGATGCAATAATTGATTAATGGTTGATTCAGACCGTAATATTCCATTCCAGATATTGATCTTGGCTTAGAGTTTCGAACGAGACCTGCCTTTGCCGCTACCTGACTCCATACAATATTGGTCGTCTTTCCTTCAAAAAAATCTGCACAATCATCTGGTTTAATAATAAAATATGGACTTCCATCTCTTTCTTCAATACTGCACAAGTATTGTGTTGTACGCAATACGTCGATAGTTGATTGATAAGACCTCTTCACCGTATAGCCTAGTGGAAATATATGCTTTTCATTGTACCACCTGGCATCATTTTTTATAGTTCCTATTTTCATTATGGTATACTGTCCCGATTTAAAAGGTGTTAACGGTACACCTTCCCCAGTCATAACGGGAATTTGGTGATGATAAACAATTTTCTTATTCCTAGAATTCTTTTTTTGAGGCTTCTTTTCAGCAATTGGAATTGTAGTGATTTCGTGCAAAAGATCGTTACAAGTGTCGCTGACATCTGAAAGGTCATCATCAAAATCGGCAAGTCTTTCAAATTGTAGAATTTTGTCTACCGCAGCTTCACGTTCTGCCCAAACGCTTTCCAGAGTTAACATAATTATAAACAAGGAGATCTTATAAGCAACGATTTGTGACCTAACAAAAGAAAATATGAGGCCCTACTGATATCATTTGCGCCTGTTGTCATTTCATTCAATTTGTAAGTCCGGTGTTTTGAACGTCATGGGTATAAAAATATCATTCTGCGACGTGCATTAAATTGTATTTTTCGTTTTATGACTAGGCCACACAAAATGAGTATTGACTGGAAAACTCTGTATGAACCAACATTTGGTAAGTTTGACTCTAGAAAATTTACTTGTAGATGTGGTGCGACTTTGACCAAGCCTGCAAAGTTTAATTGTCTGATGCACCTTCAGAATAGTTGTCCTTTGTTAACGCCACAACATTATCTATTAAGTGATTTGGTAAAAAAACTGGTACAATTGACTGTTAATGATCCATTAGGATGGAGATATCGAGTAATGCAAGATGGGAGTAATTCTTTCTAATTTAGATGTTAGGTCAAAAAGACTGCCTGCCCACTTAAGTGCAACTAGTTATGGGTATGCCTGGACATGCTTCACCTGCCAAACCGTGCTGCCTTTGGATCAGAACATGGTCCTTCAACATATTCAAAATTGCGAATCATCATCTTGCCTAGTCAAAATAAGTTCAGATTGTAGAGGAAATGATGCGGCCTCGTTTGAAGCAGAAGGATTGAAAGCTGTAGACAAACATAGACTAATGGCTTTCATTACCGATTTCCATGTATAAATTATAACTATTTATTAATCTCTGTTTTAAGGTATTTTTTAATTCCTATCTTCACATCTCCCTCATTTTCATTTATTATAAGACCAGCATCCTTATCGTATGCAAAAGTTTTTAATGTCTTATTAGGAACTACATATTTAACAGATTCCCCGTCAAAATATCTATATATAAGTATGTTTCTAAAGTTTTGACATGCAACGAAATAGCTGCCCAAACCAAAGGACTTTTTACATGAGATATTTCCCTCGCCAGCCAATGAATTTGGACTATCTGTCAACAAAGTAAGCAGTTGAACAAGCAAGCAGATAACCAAAAATGACTTTAGCAAAAATGCCATGGTCTGGCCTTTTCGATTTTTTTAAAAATGGATGAAACCATCATTCGGGGACACAGTGATTGTGAAGTTTGGTCTAGATTATGCCGCCGTAAAACTAGAACAAGGCAAAAGAATTATGAATAGGTATGGGGCATTTGCACATGAAGATATTGTAAAATTAAATTATGGAATGCGATTAAACGGTAAGCAAAAACATGGTCATTTATTAAAATTTACACCAATTCTTTGGTCAAAAGCACTACCGAATAGGACCCAGATTATCTACCCATGTGACATGGCTCTTATTATCTCGAAATTAAACATCGGGCCGGGAAGTGTAGTAGTCGAGAGCGGTACAGGGTCAGGATGCCTTTCACACGGCTTTTTAAATGCTTTAGGAAAAGAAGGACATTTATACACGTTTGAATACGATGAAATCAGGTACAATGAAGCGGCCAAGGAATTCAAATTACATGGACATGAAGGTCAAGTTTCAAGTTTTCATAGGGATGTATGTTTAAACGGATTTGACTTGGTTAATGTTGCGGATGCAATCTTTTTAGATCTACCATCGCCATGGGACTGCATTGAGTCGGCAAAAATGGCATTGAAGGAGGATCAACTCGGTAACATTTGCATATTTTCGCCATGTATTGAGCAAATACAAAAATCGCATGAGGTACTTTCACAACATGGCTTTACTACACTAAGGACTTTTGAGTGTTTATTGTACAACCATTCACTTCGGCCGGTCAAAATTCCTGACTTGACGTCCTCTACTATCAAAGAGGTGAAGTATTCGAGTAAGTTCACTGAGCAGAAATCACACACTAGTTTTTTGCTATTTGGACAGCTGGAACTTTGCGAATAAACTTTGGATTAATTTTTGATTGGTGTTTGTGATTGGTGAAACAATTTTGATTTTTCTCTTAAAGGGTTGGAGATCAGTTTTGTTGGATGCTAAAAAGAAGTGTTGCTGTTTGGAATTTAAATGAGCTACCTTTGGACACTCCAACTCAAGTCCAATTGGATGTTAATAGCCAGTATGGTGAAATTACATTAATTGTCAGCCCACTCATAACCACTAAAATGTTGTATGAGCAGCTGGAAACTGTTGTAAATGGTCTCTCGCTCTATTTTGAGGATTTGAAATTGGAAAGCAACTACACTCATCTTTATGAATTGGGAATAGTACATATGAAAAATAAAATTTGTATCAGGTAATTTTATTTCACATCTTTTACATCCATTAAGTCGAGTAATTAGCATTTTCCAAATTCAAGTACGGAATTAAATTGTCCTGCACCAGCTGAGATATATGCTCGTGCACAAGTACTAATCCTTCTGGACTATCTAAAGCAGCCAACTTATCTGCCTCATTAATGTTGAGTTGCATTGGCGAATCATCCCTAATAAAATCGTTGAGAATGTCCTGATATAGACTTGTAGAAGGACTTTCGCAATAGAACTCATATTTGTCAAGAAATTTAACGTTCTCTTCGCAAAAGAACTGCCTGGAAAGGCTTTTTAGTGTGTTAAAATCAAAAAATTGGCCATGTATGGGTATATATTTCTTTGCTCTAATATTATGCAAAAGTAAAAACAGTAATGGGATCCAAGCAGCCCAGAAATGTAGATTTATCATGTGAATTACAAGACTCCACAGAGGTTGAAATTGTATGCCATAATTTAGAGTAATTGTAAACATAGTAAATAAGCAAGTTGAAATGCTTAGACCGATGAATTCGATCTTTAATCCAATTCTATCTTTTACCTTCTTTTTGACCAGCATAAAAGAAAATAAAATGATTATAATTTGTGTAAAGAAAAGGGGTATAAAAAAGACTAATGCAAAAGGCTTTGTATTAAATAAAGATTTACAACTAGCGATAAAGGCATCGTCCCGTGATGAGAAATAGTAGACTGTTGGCTCAACAAGTCTTAAAATATACAAAATAATTGGGAGTGCAATGGCGTTGCGTAATAAAAGAACATTTCTAATCCAAAATATTTTACAGACGGAACTCAAGTGTGGCGACTCTGTTACTAAGTATTGGTAAATATAAGTAACTCGAATTAACGCTATCGAGACTGTTAAGGTCCCGGCGATCATAGTAATT
Source organism: Sanchytrium tribonematis (assembly GCA_018985235.1). Lineage (NCBI taxonomy): Eukaryota > Fungi > Sanchytriomycota > Sanchytriomycetes > Sanchytriales > Sanchytriaceae > Sanchytrium > Sanchytrium tribonematis. The sequence continues at coordinate 18,555 of JADGIG010000006.1, forward strand.
GTACATGCAAAATCAAATGTGGTCATTATTAGCCAAACCATTGCGGTTGATTGCTCTAAAAGAACCAAAAAAGGTCTTCTATTCCATATCACAATGTGTTTAATATTGTAAACAAGCAGTATTATGCTTACAACACACAACGTGGAGTAGCAAATACAAACCCAAAAAAGTAGCATAAAATTTCCTTCTAACAGGAGGGTTTCGTCGCTAAATTATGCGATAATTTTGTGAACCAATTGGGCTAAAATGTTTGGATTTTCGATATCTATTGCAAAATTGTTTTATTACTTACATTTAATTGTTATCAAATACCAGATCGTCTTGGCTTAGATAAGGAATCAAATTGTCCTTAACTAATAGAGTAACCTCGAGATAGACATCGTATAGTCCATTAGGGCTCTCAATAGCTTTTGTTCTGTGGTTTTCATCAATATTAACTCTAAATTCCGCATTTTTGCAAATGTATTTATCCAAAATGTCTCGGTAAAGTTCTGCACTTGGAAATTTAGTGTACTCATCATAAGCACTTAAAAATAGAATATTTTCCTCACAAAAAAATTGACGAGATACATCTTTGAGAAGACTATAGTTGTATAAATGCCCAAAAATGGGAAGAGACCTCCTTGAACTCATCTGTAATCTAAATGTGATAATTAAAGGAAAGATGACACCCCAAAAATTTAAATTAAATACATGCAAAGCCACGTTTATAATAGGATTGATGTGAACAACGGTGTTAAAAACAATATTGCTGAATACAATCAAGACCGACGTTAAAGCGAAACCTGTCATTTCATATTTCATTCCAATTTTGTCGTTTCTTGCACAAAGCATATTTGTGACGAAAATGCAAACTAAAAATATAACTATAAATGTTTGGATTGACCCAGATATGGTGTATACCGAATCTGTCAACTCGATGACTTCTGGACAAGAACTTAGTAAAATATTATTCCCAGTTGAGATAGAATATATCAGCGGTTGAGCAATCCTCAGTATAGCAAGTAATATCATGAAGAATATAGCGCATCTAAAGTTGAGCCTATTGCGGCTCCAAAATATATTGCATATTGTGTGTAAAAGTGAAAAATTTTGAGTTTGGGGTACTATCGTCTGATAAGTGTACATCACCCTTAAATAAACAAAATAAACTGTAACAGTCGTAAATATCTGTGAAAAAAGACACGGTATGGTCAATACTAACATTATAACCCAAATCAGAGTTGAAATTTGCTCCGTGATAACTAGATAAGGTTTCCTATTATGAATAACTATATTTTGTATATTATAAATTAGTGCAGATAAGCTAATGCAAAAAACTATTCCAAAAGCGATGGGCAGCCATATCGCTGACATTTTGTTTGAGGTGGAGATCGAAACGCAGATTGCAATTCGTTGCACAAAAATAGACAGCCGCATTTCAGACACAAAATTTATCATGCTAGTAATGGATAAGTAATAATGCTATCCCAGAAAATCACTCATTTACACTCAACAAAACAACCGAAATTGGCGATGCAAGTCGTCGCGATTATTATTTGTAATTCTCATCTTTCAGCTAAAATCTTACATCCACACTATGACGTAAACCTGTGCTGATGGGAACGCTCTTGTTTAAATATCCTAAATATTCTCCAATTATTTTTCGGGTGCACGTATTTCCCCTTATTACTTTATGACAAAAATTGTGCTTCCTGATTTAATTGTTGTGAATGCTATAAATATTGAAGAATTAAAAGATGATATCATCAAATGTATTAAAAATAGTAGCTTTGTCTGTGTCAATTTGGTGCATAGTGACAAATCAAATTTCGCACCAAAAGACAATGAGGCTGCCGAGTATGCTCAAATGAAACGAATTTTACACCAAAGCACTGTGGTTTCTATTGCACTTAGTGTGGGGACATTGCAAGAAACCGAAGAAGGCAGTAGTGTTACACGTGTAAAGCATTTTCAGATTCAGGTGAATGCTTTCACCGATTCTACTGATCACAATCTCTTTACCACCAGCTATACCATGCAGGGCTACAATGTTAAGGAGGCTCCGTTTGCCATAAGATACTTTCCAGGAAAGCCAAGAGATCTCGGATTCTCTTTAGGCACTTCAGAAAGATCATTCATATACCCAAAAGCGCACACTTCTTTAATGATGATTATGAACTCTATTTTATTGCCTTCAACTACCAGATACTTGTTTGTGTATGAAGGACTCGAGACTCTCATGGGATTTTACAACGCATTTATTACTTGTCTGCCTCATAATTCCAAAGAATTTCTAGTTGATTGTGAAGACATATTTAAAAATGTAATTGACGTCTCACTATATTCAAAATTATTACCCTTGCGAGTTGACTTTCCAATTGTTGATAAAGATTTATTCATATTGGCATTAGAGCATGGGGACTTAAGCAAAATTTATTCAGTTTCAGCAGAAGTCCCCACTCAAAGTTGGCCTGAATTTACAGACGTCTACGAACAGCAAATCATAGAAAGTAAAAATAAGCCACTTGAAGTGGGAGAACCTACTCAAAATTACTGTACCAAAACTCTGGAATGCGGATATTGTGAAAAAGAAGGTTATATTTATTTATCTAGGATCGTGTGAATACAACCATAGCCTTCAAGATCTACTTCTGGTTGAGAAAGGCAAGGATACAGCCCTTAAGCAGAACAATAAAGGTGCCAGTTGGAAAGTCCCAAAGCGTCTGCGAACTTGGCATATCGCAGGTATTTTAATTTGCTCTTTAATACCCGTTGTGTTGAATGACAAGGAACGATTTGGGAAAGTGCTTAATACTTTGAGGTGCCCAGGTTTACTTAAAGATTTGGAAATTAAAAAATACGGAGGCACCCCTATCAGTGTTGAATGGGAGCGCAGAAAAAATGCCTTGACAGGCGAGACTGACCTGATACAAAGATCTCTTCGACCACAAACAGATTTTCGAGGGAGAACCAGAGGTCGTGGTGGCAGAGGAGCATCTCGCGGCACAAGAGGACGCGGTCGAGGCGGACAACGACGTGGTGGGCATAGAAGCCCGCCAAAATCTCAAAATCAGGGTCGACGACCAGATCAAAACTATGGAAGAGGTGGTAGATTCACTGCACAGCATTCTACGCCAAGATACCAGCCATATTGAATAAATTGTATTTATTGCCCAGATTTTTTAACAAGCCACTATGATCATAGATTCAAGTATTGGACCATTTCCAAATCTTATATTTCATTTCCTTTCTCCTCCATTAACAATATCTGATATGAAATTCATACAGGAACAACAGCCATTACAACGAGTTCCGGACTCAAAACGTCATATATTACATGAATTAGTTGAAACAGAAAAATCTTATGCGCGTCATTTAACAGTAATGTTAACATATTTTAGGGACAACTTTAAAGAACTTCTCAATACACCGGAACAAGTTGTATCAGCACCCTTTGTAAAAATTGTTTTTACAGGTATACCAGAACTCCGTGATTTTGCCCTTAAAGTTGCAGATGATTTAGAAAGGGCGTTCCGTCTATGGGAAATGGATGAAGATGAGTCAGTGGGTATCATTTTTATCAAAAGAAGGGAAGAATTCACAATATATAAAAAATATGTAGATAACTATGCTATTGCAATGAACCAAATTCGTGATGCTCAGCGGAAAAATCCAGCTTTCGGAGAGTTTTGCAGCAAGGCCAGAGGATCAAAAGAAACAGATAGACAAGACATAACGGATTACATGATTTTGCCAATACAAAGAATATTAAGATACAGTTTACTATTAAAAGATTTGAAAAAGAAGACACCTGTGTCACACTTTGACTATAACGATTTGAGTCATGCTTTTGATGAAATGAATGAATTGTCGACACAATTAAATGAAGTTAAATTGAAAGAAGAAGAAACAACAAGAATGTTTGAATGTGAAAGAGTTGTTGAAGGATTTCCTCCACAAATCATTTCAGCCTCAAGAAGATTGATTATTGAAGGCGATGGAATATCACCTTCGCTCCAAAAGGCAGCGATGCACATTGTGGTATTTTCTGACGTTGTAATGCTCACGAGAATAAAGCAACAAAGGTCCATGTTTAAATTTAGTAGCTCAACATCCTCGAATAATCTTGATGCTAAAAAGTACAAATTTGAGAAACTTATATATATACAAGACATAACCAAAGTATTATTGGATAGTCAGGATGGTAAATTCATTTTAATTTAGACAAGGTTATTTTAAAGATATTTGGTGTTGGTGACAAGCATGATACGAAACGAACTGAAGAAATATTTTGTGATTTGGTACTAGAAAAGGATATAGGATCTCAATTAGAACAAGTTTTGAAGTTGAGATTAAAAGAATATAGAAGAGCTTCTGTAGAAAATAAACCACAAGTGGAAATTGTAAAATTAAGCAAATTGAATGGAGGAGACATAATCGACCTTGAAGAAACTTCATCTATTGAATCAAATAATACAAATACATCGAGTGTCACAGCGTTGGCTGGCTATTTATTTAAATCAAAAAGCAAAAGTCAAGAAAATAAGACTGAGGACCTGGTGTCGAGGTCGCAATCGCTGCATTCCAATTCCAGAAGCGGTTCGAGGAATAGTACACTTAAGGCAAATGTGATGTCGCCAGCTAGTGCAAAGTCGCAATAATATGTAACAATAAATTTGTAATAAACTTAAATAAAATTTTAATAATTCGGACAATAACAGAGTGAAAAAGGCTAGACCAGCTAGTTTCACCGTTAAAATATTGCAGATTGAAGCAATTTGATGTAATCCTCGTCAATACGAAACCTTTTTCCCTTTAATTTTTCCAAAGAATGAAGCGGAGGTAATTTTGTCATCTTATGTATAGAAAAAAGAGGTGAAGCCGATGCGGTAGATGTAGATGAAGTGATTAATTTTTCTGGAATGGAAGTAGAAGGGTTCCTGGAATGATTGATGGCGGAATCTGAATGTGGTGAATTTGGATGCTTATTGGATTTCAGCTTGATATCATCAAGAAATGGGACTTCCACAGTAGGTCTAACAGCTTCGTTAAGCTGAGGGTCGAACATCATAAGTGGAGAATTTTCACCACCCACAAAATAATATTCTTTAGGGACCTCAATGCTGGATAGGGTATCTGATGGCCTCTTTAATATAGGTATATCGCTTTCGTAATAATAACAAATAATATGAAATTTTTCGCCGCTTATAGTTCTTGCGCATAAAGTTTTCTTTCTCATTGGATGTTCAGCTTTTGTTTCCTTATAAATTAGGAATCTACCCTTCAATCGAGAATTGCTCCAATTTCTGCCGTCAGTCCATCTACGAATATTGACTTCAGCTTCATTCCAAACAAAAATTGAACCGCTTTGAACTAATCCATGTTCTTGTTGGGCTAATCTGTGGTTTACCTTTTGAATTTGTCCCATTCTAGCTGATTCTATAAGCAAAATTCCATCTTGTAATGTGTCAATATAACCTGAGTACGAAGTCATGGTTTGCGGCAAATAGAACTTGACCATCTTAAATGACTAGAAATCACGCTGTCAAAGCTTTAAACCAATCAAATCTGCCCCAACAGCGAAAAAGTCGATCACATTGCCAAGGGGTAATTAAACTATTGTGCTTGATATGAACCAGAATCAGCTTTGGTGAGATATATAAATTTACTAAGATGGAATTTCAACATTTGGTGCCTCGTCGATTGCCCTTGAGACTGGTATCGGGCTTGGTCTTCTATTCTTATTGTACATTGCATAAGAGGCCAGATAAAGCATCATTCTCGTTTAATGGTTCTAACGTCTCAAGTTTGTTCTAGAGAATATATAGCTGAATGACGCGTCTTTGATTCGCTGTCTAAATATGAATTGTATCCACCAATAATCTACAAGAAGCTCTATTTTCGCTATGTCTAAAGATGTTTGACAAATTTCTTATAAATGCATTTCGTCGGATCAATTGTAAAGTTTGCACCACCAACTTCAATGATTCGAATCTATGTTTCATGTGGAGAAGTGTTGTTACACTAGCAATAATTGTTGGTAGTTACTTTTACATACAAACGAATCAAATGGCCGGGAAAAGTACAGCTTTGATATATTCGTTAAAATTTGAGGTATCCGGTAAAGTTCAGCGAGTTTTTTTCCGTAAACATACAAAAGAATTTGCGGACATGGTAAAACTGCGAGGATATGTCCAAAATATGCCAAGCGGGACTGTGAAAGGTGAAGCACAAGGCCCTTTACCTGATATTGAAAAATTGAAAGAATTTTTGACTACTGAAGGTTCACCATTGTCAATAATCGAGCGACTTGATTCCAATATTCAAGAAATCCCAAATTTTACATACGAAGGATTTAAAATCATTAAGAGAAATAAGAACGGGTAAATACCAAGCAATAAAGCGAATTTACTGACACCAATCAAGGGTACTTGGTTCATCATAGACTCATAAAATCACGATTGTACTTTTTCACGGATGTTCTCTTTGTTGTTAGCTATTTTGGCCCAAACAAACAGTAGTATGAAGATTCCCACAAGTTCAAAAGATCAGTTGTCTGAAATTCTTAAAGCACATCCCGAGTTTGCATCTTTAACTGGTTCGGATTTACAACAAATCGCGGATGATCCAGCTTTGTCAGCCCAGATTGCCCAAGATGCTAATAATGGCAATATATCAAATTCAACCTTAAGTGCAGTTTCTGATAAAGTATCTGGTGAGGATAGTGACCCACAAACAACTTCCAACCCTAAAAATTCTTCAAATAGCGGTGGATTCATATTTGCATCCTCCATTTATGTGATCTGGTCATTTGCTATTTAATAAAATCACTTGTTCCTCAATTGCTGAACAAATGTCAAAACAATGATTTGCATGTGGCTGATGCGTCGTATATGATCAGGTCACGCTAACTGTGTCATTCTCGTCTAATTTGCACAAAAAGGGGATGAATCTACACTAACATGTCAAGATTTTTAAAGCTCCATCACTTAAATATTAATTTAAAAAATTTGATTAAGGATTTTAAGGGGCTCAAACCTGATCCTTATATTAAAGAGGGGTATAGGCATAAGAGCATTGTTAGATTTAGAGTCACTAAAAATGGACTGGTGCGAGCCGAACATGGTCCATTATTTCAAAGCAAGCAGTTCAATCCTACACACGGCAATCTTAAAAGGGAATACCCGGAGTATGATCCTTGTCCTGAAGCTATGAAAGTTATTAAAGAGTTTGTCAAAAAGTCAAAAGCAAAAATCGGTGATGAACTGTTGGTTCAAGCCCAGAGAGTCATTTGTAAAGAAAACTTGGTAGGGCATCCTAGTGTAGAGGGCTGGCATCGAGATGGGGTGAAGGCAATCGGACTATTTAGCGTCGATCGCCATAATATAAAGGGCGGAATTTCGCAATTTCGAGACACTAAAAAGCAAATTTTCTTTGACCAAGTGTTAGAACCTGGAAAATTGGCAATATTTGAAGATGAACAAATGGAGCATCGAGTGACTCCTGTTGTTCCCGAAAACAAAGCAGCGCAAGGTTATCGGGATGTCATCTTAATGGCACACCCCGCTAACAGAACATAGCAGTAAAGTATTTATTCATTCACCCACTTCAATTTTCAAATATACCTGCTATTGCTTGCTTTTGTTTCCAAGTAAGTTGTGGGTAATGGACTATAAAGTTGACAATCAAATTTCCAAAGATACCCTCGTACTCCAGACCAGCACCTTTTATTACACATGTATCGCCGGTTACATATATTGTCTCTGCATTTCCCGAAAGAGTTGAAATTTTCACAGATCCACCACATAGACGAGTTTTTAAGTCAACAACGCACGAACAACATAAATCTAGGTTCAATCTTTGATATACTGGATGTTCCAAAACTATAATCATAACTTCAATATCATTGGAAATTGTAAGCGGCAATATATCCCCTTTTTCCTTATAAGTTACTGTGTATCCAGACAAAGCAGCTTTCGGAATCAAAACGTTCAATGAGCAGCTTTCCGTTGAGATTAAATTATCTTTAAATACTTTTCTCTCAAAGGGGATAAGCTTTTCAACTCCAATTAAAACCTCCTCTAGTGTCACTTGCAATTCAATTTTTTTTGTAGGAAGCTTGGATATTTTTGTTTTTAAAGGACAAATTGACTCAATCATTTGTGTATCTTTCGCGAATTCCAGTGACATTGAAAATGCTTCCTTAATTGTACGATTAATATCCCCATGATATTGATAAGCTTCAAATCCTTCAAAGTCCCCCATAGGTGGAAGTCCAGAATGCAAGACTCCATAACCATATGCATCATAAATTGGCTTCCAATTACTTGATAGCACCTCCAAGGCTTCACCTAAGATTTCCTTCTCTTCTGCATACATTACATGCTTTTTAAAGCTGTTGAGAATTTGCAGCGAGTCTGCATCTCTAGGCAAATGTAAAATCGAATAATAATCCATTATAAATTAAATTTGTTGCAGAAATTTAAAACAGACAAATTTTTATCGTATATTAGTCATTATTTACTGTCTTTATATAGAAACTCGAATCAGTTAGAGATGATTTGATGCAAGCTCTAACAAGTATTTTTGATTGGACCAAGGAATTTTCCCAATCTTTAAAAGAACGTCATTCCCTCTAGTTAACAAAAATGGATCATCTTCAATATCTCACTATGGTGGTATATTTAAAACACGAAATCGAGAGAATAGAAGCAGACTCAGGTGCAAAACTTTCCCTAGATTAAGCGACTATTGAAAACTTGATTTTACAATTTTAAGTTATTGTGCAGGTCAATCATTAATTTTCATCTATACCAAACTAAAATTTTCTTTAGATATGCCTTAACATTGGACTGATAGTCAAAGGGAAGCTTATTGTAGAGCATAGTGATATTATCTAAGCTCGATCAATTTTATAAAGAATAAAGCTGCGAAAAGTTTGAAGAAATCTATAATTGTTTTTAACCGCAGTTAGTAATTACGTTTGCGAGGCGACTAATCAAAGACTGAAACTGGAAACAATGACATTTAATGGCATCGCATCACTTCAGAATGAACATTCGGTCCAAAAATTAACATTGTGCGATTGGAATCAAAATGAAATATTGATCTTAATTTTAATTACCGAGACTGTACAATTAAGGAATGTAAACTTAAAATAGGACTGTTAATGGCGTCCTCACTACTAATTATATGCACTAACGAATCATTTCTAAAAATTTCAGAATGAATTTCTGACCCAAAAATCAATATTGTGCGATCAGACTCATCTAAAACATTTGATTAAAATTTTAATCCACTGGAAAAGGGAAGAAGGGCTTTCAATGACATCGGGTCACCACTATCAATATGCATTTCAGAATGAACTTGAAACCCAGAATTTAGCATTGTGCATCAGTTTGAAAAGTCAAATCACTTTCTGTTTGAATTACATTGGAGAATAGGAGATCACTCAAGCGATAAATATAGAAACTATATTTCGCGCATTTTGCAATTTATTGGAATTAAAGGGATACCTAGAAAATTAGCATCAAAAAAGAAAGATTTGTCAGATTCGAAATTTATCATAATTGTGACTTCTAATATTTGACGAACCTAATCGCAAATCTTAATTTTTGCCGAAGAAAAACAAATCAATCAATTTGACTTACAATTACACGACTTGGGTATTGGAATCTAAGATACGCTTGAAGAAAAACAAATCAATCAATTTGAATAAGAATTACACGACTTGAGTATTGAAATCTAAGATACACTTGGAAAATTTTTCGTAAAATAAGTTGCAGGACCTAATTCAATTTCTGGAATTCAACCTTCGGTGAAGTGGATGAATTAAACTTTAAAGGGCAGTAATATCAACAAAATCGAGCCCGGTAATTTTATTTAATATAAGGAAATGTATTAAACCAATTCGTCAGAATTAAAAATACGATTATTTGGTAACTGTTTATTACTTAGTAGTCAAGGTTAACCAGGCGGTAGTTGCGTGATATCGACTTCTTCTACCTCTTCAGTTGTATCTTTAGATTCTTGCAATTCTAAATGGCCTCGTGTCATTGTCATCATACCCGACCTAGACATTTCCACAACCCCGAACTCTCTAACAACATTTAAAAAGGCGTCTATTCTGGTGGGTTTTGCTGCAAATTCTACTGTCACAGTGTCAAGTGTAACATCTACGACATGGGCATTGAATAAATCAGCGATCACTTTGATTTTGGATAATTGATCTTCCCCACTTTCAGAAATGACACAAAGCTTAACCAGACACAATTCTCTGTCAATTCTCCTTGACTTGGTATAATCAATTACTGCCCAAACTGGAACAAGATCTTCTAATTGCTTTTTGGCTTGTACTATTGTATTGTCAGTACCTCTCAAAGCAATCGTCATTCTGCTCAAATCTGTCACTTCTGTTGTTGCCACTACTAAACTATCGATGTTAAATCCTCTTGCGGCTAAAATACCAGATATTCTTGATAGTACACCAGGTTCATTTTGAACTAAACAAGCAAGAATGTGGGGTGACTTTGGATGACTTACTTTCGGTACATTGTACAATATATTACTAACCGCTTCTTCGACAGATTTTCGTTTCAACAAATGACGAGAAATCCGAAGCATGGAGATTCAAGAATTATTCGAATTTTATTGTATTCATTCCATTTTATCACATTGTCAACCATCCCAATACCAATGAGTGACTGGATAGCTATAAGTGAGAATATCGCAATTTGTGACAAAATGGCGATAAGCCCTAAAACCGCAGGATCTATAATAATTTCTGTCAATAGTAGGGTGTTGACTAATAGCTCCAATAAGCTATGCATGAGCAATCAACGAATAGGGTCCTGTTACATCGCCGGTAAGTTGGCAAAATATTTGCTGGGATGCATTTATACAAATTGGAAACATCAAAAATCCAAAAAGATAAAGACCTGATCCAATGGAATTTTTTAATATCAAATGGAATGCTTGATAATGTAGTTACATGATGAGATAAACAAGTATTGATGTTGCCTACTACAGGAATGAGCTGCAATGCCAAAAGGGTATTTGAAATAAATTGAAGATCCACAATGCATAATTTACAAAGTAGTGCCACTCGATTGCCACTTGAAGAGGCCCAATTTGTTGCTCGTGTTAAGATAGATCACCCAGGCGATATTTACAAGGCTTTGCACCATATCGGACTCGATCGCAACAAGACTAGTGCGATTAAAATCATTAATCATTCAAATAAATTTTTCTCTCTCAAACAATTGCACCATTTTGCCAGAATTTAATTTCTTCTGCACATCTGAGTAAAATTGGCCATTCAGTCGACCAAGTCGAGAAAGCACAAATTTCTTGAACATAGACTATATAGCAAAGCAAATGAATCAACATCTCAAATTTTGCCCAATGGATTTATCATACAGATGTTATCATAAAATATATCCTGAAAGTTGTAATTGCCATAAAAACGCCAGTGCAAATTCTGTAAATTAGTTTGCAGTCTCTAATAAAGTATAATTGATGATTCATCAAGAATTGGCGGCAATCGACAGACAATAGTGTCTATGTTCAATTTTAATTTTTAATATCTTTGTAACAAAGTGGGTACCTTTATGAACCAACTTCGACTCCTTCTAAACAATATGCGCAAACCTTTTGTAGGTGGAAACTGGAAAATGAATGGAAGTAGCGCATTTACATCAGAATATGCAACTTGGTCTTCTAAAATCGACAAGGTAGATGTGATGGTCAGTCCCCCATTTGTGTATTTGCAAGAAGCAGCCAAGAAACTTCCTTTTATTGTAGCTGCCCAAAATTGCTATTCTAAAGAAAGTGGAGCATTTACCGGTGAAGTATCGCCACAAATGTTGAAAGATATCGGAGTCAAATGGGTTATTCTCGGTCACTCTGAAAGAAGACAATTATTTGGAGAAAGTAGTCAAGTTGTTGCCGAAAAGACAAATTATGCTTTGGAACAAAACCTGAGTGTTGTAGTATGCATCGGTGAAACCTTGGAAGAGAGAGAAGCAGGCAAGACACTTGATGTTATCAATGAACAAATGGAATTTTTGAAAGGAGTTTCCAAATGGGAAAATATCGTCATTGCTTATGAACCAGTTTGGGCTATAGGAACAGGCAAGGTTGCCACCCCGGAGCAGGCACAAGAGGTTCATGCACATATTCGTAAAAGTATTCCAGAAGGAGTTAGAGTCATTTATGGTGGATCTGTTAAAGGAAGCAACGCTGAGTCATTGATGGTCAAAGAAGATATTGATGGATTTTTGGTTGGGGGAGCTAGTTTAAAGAAGGAATTTTTTGATATCTGTAAAATTGCAGCAAACCATTCCAAAAATTAAAAGTAAATTCGATCAAGTCAATTTATTTAATCGACTTCTTCCATCTTAGAAACTTCAGCAACTTCCTCAGGAGCTGGGATGTTGTCAACGACAGCATCATCTTCAATGCTTAAACCTAATTTGATCATTCTGTGAATTCTGTTAGCAAAGACAGATGGATCATCCAAAGAAAATCCAGATGACAATAGAGAGGTGTCGAACAACAACAATGTCAAGTCCTTGACTGTTTTATCTGCGTTGTCTTCGTCAAATTTAGCTTTTAATGCTTTAACAATAGAGTGGTTTGGGTTCAATTCCAAGGTCTTCTTTGAAGCCATATAGCTACTCATGCTGCTATCACGTAAAGCTTGAGCTTTCATAATACGTTCCATGTTGGCAGACCATCCGAATTCTCCTGTAACCAAAACACAAGGAGATTGAACAATTCTGTGAGAGATGTTACATTTCTCAATTTTGTCTCCCAAAATGTTCTTGATTTCTTTCAATAATGGTTCATATGCTTGCTTCTCTTCTTCTTGTCTTTTCTTCTCTTCTTCATCTTCCTCAAATTCTAATCCTTCTTTGGTAATACATTGTAGTTTCTTACCATCGAATTCTTTCAATTGTTGAACAGCGTACTCGTCGATAGGGTCAACCATATACAAGACCTCAAATCCACGTTGCTTCAATCCTTCCAAGAATGGACTGTTTTCAACTTGTGCTTTACTTTCACCAGTGATGTAGTAAATGTTCTTTTGCTTCTCTGGCATTCTGGTGACGTAGTCTTTCAAAGAAGTCCATTCTTCTCCACTCTTTGAAGAGTAGAATCTCAATAATTCAGCCAATTTAGGTCTGTTGGTGGTGTCTTCATGAATTCCTAATTTCAAGTTCTTTGCAAAAGCTTCGTAAAACTTTTTAAATTGATCCTTGTCTTCTGCAATTTCAGAAAACATTTCCAAACACTTCTTAACCAAGTTCTTTCTAATGACTTTCAAGATTTTGTTTTGTTGCAACATTTCACGAGAAATGTTCAAAGGCAGATCTTCGCTGTCAACTACACCTTTGACAAAACTTAGCCATTCCGGAATAATTTCTTCACAATCATCCATGATAAAGACACGTCTTACGTATAATTTAATGTTGTTTCTCTTCTTCTTAGATTCGAACATGTCGAATGGAGCACGTTGTGGAATAAATAAGAGCGCTTTGAATTCTAATTGACCCTCGACAGAGAAATGTTTGACAGCCAAATGGTCTTCCCAGTCATTGGAGATGGCTTTATAAAATGCAGAGTACTCTTCATTTGTAATTTCTTCAGGGTTTCTTGTCCATAGTGGTTTAGTTTTGTTTAATTCTTCCATTTCGATTTTGGTTTCCTTAATTTTCTTGGTCTTTTTCTTCTTTTCTGCTTCTTCGTCCTCGTTGATTTCTTCAACCTTAGGCTCGTCATCTTTAGTTTCAGCATCATCAGTGACTTCTTCGACTTTCTTCTCTGCGTCAGCCATGTCCTCATCAGCTTCATCATCAGTGACTTCTTTTTCTTCTTCTTTTTCGACTTGAAGACTAATTGGATAACCAATAAATTCACTGTGTTTCTTAACAATATCCTTAATTTTCTTTTCTTCTAAATATTCTTGTTGATCTTCTTTCAAATGTAATCTGATCATAGTTCCTCTTCCCAAATCATTTCCACTTTCGTCGCGAACAACAGTAAAGCTACCATCAGCTGCAGAGCTCCAGATGTATTGTTCATCGTCATTGTGCTTAGTGATAACTTCAACACGATCAGCAACCAAAAAGGCAGAGTAAAATCCCACACCAAATTGACCGATCATGCTCATATCTGCACCAGAACTAACTGCTTCCATAAAGGCACGTGTACCAGATCTAGCGATGGTTCCCAAGTTGTTAATCAAATCAGCTTTTGTCATACCAACACCAGTATCACGAATAGTTAATACCTTCTCGTCTTTCATTGGGACTACCTCGATTTTCAACTCTTTCTCACTCTCTAAGACAGATGGGTCTGTCAAAGATTGATATCGGACCTTATCCAAAGCATCACTACAATTGGAAATCAATTCCCTTAAGAAGATTTCCTTATTGGAGTAAAAGGTGTTGATGATCAAACTCATCAATTGAGAGATTTCTGCTTGAAATGTGAATGTTTCGCCAGTTGTCATGTACAAAACGGGGAGCGACTGCAATTTATGCACAGCGATCCTTCTCGAAGCCCCTCGAAGTGTCAGATTATAACCAATCAAGATCATTGTGTTCAAAGTGATTGGTATAATTGGAAGCCGTTGCCTGCATCGTCTGTCGCCGTCTGTTTGAGTAACGGAGCTTTAATTAAGTTTTTTTGATTATGTTTTATGAAAAATTCGGAATTTTTAACTATCGCAAGACAAACTCTTTTTACTTATTCATCTGTGACGCAACCTTTGGACGCACTTGACACCGATTTTATAAACTTGTATAGCACACCACTTTTAACTTTATACTCAGGCGCTCTAAATAGCTTGGCCCTTTTTTTGAGTTCGGCATCTGAAACATTAAAGTTCATTAACCTTTTTTCTGCATCAATTTCCACAATGTCGCCTTCTTTGACTAATGCAATTGGCCCTCCAGTTTGAGCCTCGGGGCTTACATGTCCAATTATGAATCCGTGTGAGCCACCACTATATTATTCAAAAATACCTAAAACGACCATCTGTTATTAAAGCCACATCTTTTCCTAATCCTGCCCCCATTATCATAGATGTGGGATTAAGCATTTCTTTCATTCCCGGTCCTCCTTTGGGCCCTTCATAACGAATTATTAATACATCTCCTTTTTTAATTTGTTTTTCTTCAATTGCAATTAACAGGTCTTCTTCTTTATCAAAACATCTAGCTGGGCCTTTGAAGTAAAGTCCCTCCTTGCCTGTAATTTTGGCCACACTTCCCTCTGGCGCCAGATTTCCATACAAAATTTGAATATGACCTGTCTTTTTTATAGGTTTGGAAATAGGAAAAATGACTTTCTGACCTTCACTTAAAGATGGGACTCGGCTTAAATTTTCAGCCATAGACATTCCAGTGACAGTCAAGCACTCACCGTGTATCCAGCCTTGTTCATATAGATATTTTAATACGGCAGGAACCCCTCCAACTTTATGAAGATCCTCCATCACATATTTTCCACTTGGCTTCATGTCGGCTAAGAAAGGTATCTTATCGCTGATCCTTTGCACATCATCCAACGCCAAATCAACATTGGCAGATCTAGCCATTGCAATCAAATGTAGCACCGCATTTGTTGAGCCACCTAAAGCCATAGTCAAAACCAATGCGTTCTCAAAGCTTTTTTTCGTAAGTATATCCAATGGTTTAATGTCCTTTTCCATCAACATTCTCAAATAAGCACCTACTTGTTTACACTCTTCCATTTTTTCTTCATCGGTTGCTGGTGTGGAGGATGAGAATGGCAAACTTAATCCCATTGCCTCGATTGCTGAGGACATTGTGTTCGCAGTGTATAACCCACCACAAGCACCAGCGCCTGGGCAAGCATGTTTCACTATGTCTAATCGTTCCTCTTCTGTTATTTTACCACTAATATATTCCCCATAACTTTGAAATGCTGAAATAATATCGAGTGATTCATTAGGACGACAAGCTGCTTTTCCTGCTTTAATAGTGCCCCCATACACAATGATTGAGGGCCTATTCAGTCTGCAAAGACCGATGAATGAGCCAGGCATATTTTTATCACAACCCGGAATTGCAACAAACCCATCATAATATTGCGCACCACCTACCGTCTCAATAGAATCTGCGATAATTTCTCTACTAGGTAAGGAGTATGCCATGCCTGGTGTGCCATTACTGATCCCATCACTTACGCCAATAGCATTAAAGCGATATCCTATTAAATTTTGATCCTCTACACCTTCTTTCACATATGATCCAAGCTCATTTAAATGCATATTACAGGGATTTCCTTCCAGCCACATACTGCATATTCCTATTTGAGCCATATCGAGGTTTTGATGCGGCTTTATAGTGCTGTACAATTGAGCCTGACCTGCACCTTGGGATTTTACCTGTGTTATGCGTTTCGAAGTTTTGTTTACTGGCGCGTTCGAATTCGTTTGCAAATTTTTGGTAAAATATCGGTATAATTGGGAACTACTTTTCCCATGTAAAACAATTGTATTCATACTTAAAATTTATCAAACACTTGGAGAACATATCCAGGAAACTTCGTATTGTAACATCTGGTCAATTTACGAGGTTCGGTGTGGACCGAATCAGATATCTTCCGAGTTAAATAGAAAGGCCAAGAGTACGTTATGACGTCCGAAACGATAAAATTTCGAAATGACTCAAAGTATAGAAGAGACAGGATTCAGCATATTTAATTACGCTTTAATGTTTTGGGGCGGTTCTGTTTGTTTAGCATTACAGTACATGCTACAAGCTATTTTCGTATTCTCTAAAAAGTCGTCGCATATGTTTATCCTAATCATATCAGGTCTGGCCATATGTCTTATTGAAATTTCGGTGGTGACCTTATTTTTGTATGTTTATGACGAAGATGAAGCTGTGGGATTGGGAATTGTTGTTGCTCTATTTTGGTTCGCTATGATTCAAATTACTACCATTTTGTATGTGAAGAGAATTCAATCTTTGGGATTTTTTACCTCATTTGACAAATACCTAAAATATCTTCCATATGCAGTTGGGGTTTTGGAAATACCCACCGTGGTTTCTATAATTTTGGATGGTCTCAATTTAGACTATTTCTCATACTATGATTTTTCAAGCATATCCTTTGCATCGCTTTCGATTATACTAGAGGTAGTTCTTTATCTTTCACTCAATAGAAAACTCGAATTTATATTAGAATACAAACCTGCAGCATTGAAGAAAATTGCTTTTAATATAAGAATTATGTTTGTATTGACAATTTTACTAGAGGTCGGAATCATAGCTTCAAAAGTGATGAAATGCAACTTAGACTTTTCAATTAGACCTTTCACACATATTCTTCGGATATTTGTTTTAATACAATTTTACAATGACCTACTGGTCAGCGTCAATAGAGATATGCAAAATCACCTAAGCCTTAAAATTCCTTCGTACTTGGCAGATTCATGCTACGCTGAAGAATTGTAAATAAAATTTGTACTTTTCCAGTGAATTTGTTTTCCCTTTACATTTCTTCTTGCAAAAAAATTAGGGATCGTTGATATCGCCATATATTGTGATTGTGTTAAATTAACATGTGCGGTCTATTATAAAACTATCCTGGGCAAGATTAAAAACTTCAAAAAAGCGGGACTATTTTTCACACATGAAGCAGCCGCTGGAAGCTTATTTTGCATCAATTCAGCAGCTAATATTGAATAGACAATCCGCCGTCACAGGTCTCTTGCCTGCCAGTACAGCTATTAATAATCATGGCAATTATCAAGATGCTTGGGTTAGGGATAATGTTTATTCGATTTTATGCGTTTGGGGTTTGGCAATAGCTTACGAAAAGCAAGATCATCCTCATCACCAACATTTGAAATACAGTGTCATTAAATTGATGAGAGGGTTGTTAGTTTCTATGATGAAGCAGTCTCATAAAGTTGAGCATTTTAAACAAGGACAAAAGCTTCAAGACGCCTTACACGCAAAATATAACACAAATACTGGGGACACTGTTGTTGGGGATCACCAATGGGGACATTTACAAATAGACGCAACCAGTTTGTTTTTGTTAATTTTGGCACAAATGACGACTTACGGATACCAGATTATTTATAGCTTAGATGAAGTCGACTTTGTTCAAAATCTTGTTTATTACATCGAAAGAGCCTACAGAACTCCAGATTACGGTATTTGGGAGCGAGGAAATAAATTAAATCTTGGTGAGACGGAACTCAATTCAAGTTCCATCGGTATGGCATGTGCTGCTCTACAGGCAATCAATAATGTCAATTTGTTTGGTGCATCTGGTGGAGTGAAAAGCGTTATTCATTGTCTACCTGACGAAATTACTCGGAATTATATTATTTTGCATGCTGCACTACCTCGTGAAAGTCATTCGAAAGAAATTGACGCCGCCCTGCTCAGCGTTATTGGATTTCCTGCATTTGCAGTTCAAGATGAACATCTCATTCAAAAAACTAGGCAGGAAATTGTGGAAAAACTTCAAGGCAACTATGGCCTTAAACGATTTCTTAGAGACGGTCACCAAACTGAGTTGGAAGATACCAGAAGACTCCACTATGAGCCTCATGAGCTACAAGTGTTTGAAAATATAGAGAGCGAATGGCCCTTGTTTTACACTTACTTAATCTTGGAAGGTTTGTTTTATCAAAATGGTACTATGGTACAAGATTATATGGACAAGATCAAAAAATGCCTTGTGACAGATCCAGAATATCCATATCCTTTACTGCCCGAGTTATTTTATGTCCCAAAGTCTTTAGTTGAGAACGAAAAAGCGAATCCGAATTCACAGATTAGGCAACCTAACGAGAACATTCCTTTGGTGTGGGCACAGTCTTTGTACATGTTAGCTAATTTAATTATAGACAAACATATTAATATCAATGATCTTGATCCACTCGGTCGTAGATTCTTGCCCGTTTTGCAGAGAAAAATGCACTCTGATGTCGTGGTTCAGATAAGTTTTATAAGTGAGGATTTTAACCTTCAGCACAAGCTGAACCAATATGGACTTGAAACTCAAGCTCTTAGTCAGGTAAACTTAAATATTTGCGACTCGAAGGCCTTGAAAAAAGCTTATACTGCCTTAGGGCAAAACTCCAAATTGAAACTTAGTGGTAGACCTGAAAGACCCATGGGAGTCCTAAGTACTTCTAGGCTTTACCGAATCAAAGGTCAAACATATGCTTTTACACCTAGCTTTATGGATATTGAAGAGTTTTATCTTACCTCCGACAATGAGTTTTTGATGAGCATTTTTGAAAATGAAGTGCAATTTATAAAAAACTACTGGACATTTACAGGCAGACCTACTATGGTTATATTGCTAACACACAATATGATGAATTTAGAAAAGTATCCTCAAAGTGCTCTCTTAAAATTTCTCATTAATTTAACGACGGGTCACTGCCAGAATACTCGTGTTCATGTAGGAAGATTAAATGAGCTTGTACCAACTAGTTGCGTAGAAAGCCTCGATTTTCTAGCAGATAAATATTCAGATTGGGAATCCTCCATTAAATTTCAAAACCATGCTCTCAAAAAACTCAACTTTTCAGAAGCGGAATTAAATAGGGAAACCGTGTATCATGCAACAAGAAGAGCTCATTCGAAAAGAAAAAGTGCAACCTCTATTGTTGGGTTGACAGCTTTGACTAGTCCCTTGGATATGCAAGAAGATTTATTTAAATCTCCTATTGGAATGAGTTTGCAAAAGCTTCAAGAGCCTGCTCAATTTTTCTTTGAAGATTCTCCTCCAATGCAGTCTCCACCAAAAGATGAATTGCCTGCTGATAGACTGCAATTCGAAATGGGTACGGACACGCACATCAAAGAGGCTATTTTGTATTTGGTGATTAGTGAAAACATATACGACCAGGCTGACATATTGCAATATATCTGCAGTTGTCGGCCTTTGAGTTTCTATGTTGAGGAATTGTCCAGCACAGTACATGAATTAGTGGAAGAATTGTATGAGAAAGCGATGAACTTTCGCATTTGGAACATTGTTCGAATTTGTGCCGGGCTTCTTCGAAAAATGGTTAATTCATTGGCTATCAACATTACTGACTTATTGATCCGTCAAAAACAAATAACTATTCATTACGAGAACGAATATATTATTCACACACCATTACCGCCAGATCTACTCAAGTCAGTCGTTTATGATACGGTAGAAGACATAAGACAAGGTCCCCTAATTCAGGAAATTTTGACAAGCTTAGGGACTCTGATTCGAGCAGATCCGAAATTGTTTAGTGGAATTTTGAGAATTAAGACATTTTATATAATTTTAGCAATGCGAGAGCAAGTTCAGTACACCAGATTGTGTAGCATAGATGAGGCTATAGAGTATCTAATGCAAATGAGTCCCTATAACATTCATAAACTGCTTGAATCAATTTTGAGCCAAAAGCAAAAGAGAGTCATAGACCATAAAAATAAGACAAGTATTACGGTGGATGTGAAAAGTGGTACAGATGCAATTTTGACCATTAATAAGCAGAATATTGCTCTTGAACTTGGATTGAATGTTGTTGCGATCGACAGAAATACCGGAAAAGCGTTGGAGATTATATGCTTCACTAAAGAATTCGAGGAATTAACCAGCTTAATAGAAATGCTAGACCAAGGTACCATCGTTGTCATGGTTGTCAAAGGTAACGTGGCTTTAAGTCCTTCCATTCATGATGCCTGTAAATCTATCGGCAGTGTATTTGTTCATCAAATAATGGAAGGAGATGGTTGGTGTATGATTGGAGAAAAAGGTGCCACACCTGGAACTGTAGCTGAAGGTTATCAACAAAGTGGCTCGACGCCGAAAATATCGAGACTTTTCGATAATATACATGGAGACGGAGTTATATATCCAAAAAATAGCATAATGACTAGTGGTCCAAGTCATGGTACAATTAATTTATTTAGGTAAATGGTTAAGAAAAAGAAAAAATGATGGTGCACTTAATCGAGTGCCATTGAATTTTTATCCAAAAGTATATTATGTTTTGGAAAGATGTGAAGGATTGCAAATAGAAAATCAAGTACTTCCTAGAAATCCAACGGTGAGTGAGAAGACAGCTCAAGAATTAAACTTTGCTTATCAAGTGGAAGCATTTTTAGATAAGACTACTAGAGATCCTGCAGAGAGACAAATAATTGTTGAAATTTTGGTTGTTTTGTACAATATCTTTATCGGACAATCTGATGTTGGTGTAATGGAAACTCACTTTAGCAAAAATATTCATGTCACAAAGGAAAAGAAAATCAGAAATGACGAAATAATCGATGTTTCTAACATCCTTCATCGAGCATTATCAAATTACTGGAACGATTGGATTACGAAAAGAACAAACTCGATCCAGAAGCATCACTTTGTTGAAGACACAAGCAGTAGTCCAACTGATTTGTCTGAGACAAACTTGAAAACCACCTCTTCTTCCAAGAGCCTGCAAATGAGTATGGAAAGTGAGGTTGAAATTCCAAATCATTCAGATTTTCTAGGTTTTGAAGGAAATATTGGGCATGCAAAGAGATTATTTTATGACCTTCAAAGACACGGCAAAGTGGGTACTTTAAATTACATCCATAAGTGTGTGAAGTTGTAATCGAATAAATTAATTTTATTATTCGTAAATTTTGCTGTGAAGAGGATGTTCCCAAGAGATTACACCTTCAGGAAACCACAACTCGATTTCCTTCTTAGCATTTTCAACAGTGTCACTTCCATGGCAAATGTTTCTACCAATGTCAATTGAGAAATCACCTCTGATGCTGCCAGGTAAAGAGTCAAAAGGATTGGTAGCTCCAAGCATTTGACGGCCCATCTTGACAACATTTTTACCTTGGTAAACCATGCAGACAACAGGTCCAGATAACATGGTTGAAATCATTTTTGGGAAGAAAGGCTTGTCTTTCAAATCTCCGTAGTGCTTTTCTAAATGCTCTTTGCTTGGTTTTGCCATCTTTAAAGCAACCAATTGATACCCACGTTGCTCAAATCTTTTGATGATGTCACCAACAAGTGAACGAGCAACACCATCGGGCTTAATCATAATATAAGTTTGTTCCATTTCTTTCAAGGATATTGTCACGAACAACTTTTGTATACACACGTGCACCCCTATTAGGTAATCAGTCGGAGATAAGTGTTTGGGTGCTTTTCCCGGACGAGTTGTACAAATGCTCTTTCATCTTGACTTGCATTTCTTTTATACTACGCTCTAGTTCTTTCTGAGCTTTGAACTTGTTGTTTAGCTCCTCAAAATAAGATTCCTTTAAACCATCTATCATACTTCGTAGAACTTGATTATCAGTACCATCGGCAATCATGTTCATGCGCATATTATCATAATTGAGCTTATGAGATGCACCTTCTTTAATAGACTTTGATAGTTCGTCGTTGAGACGCTCTTTTTCAACTTCAGCTGTCATCAAAAGTCCATTTACTCTTTCGAATTCTATCATAACACCATCCAGATCTGCATTCATTCGCTGCTCTCTTTTCTCAGATTCTATCAAAGTCTTTTCGAATTTTTCAATCTTGAGTTTTAGATTTCGAGATTCTTCCATGGCTTGTTGACCGATTTCATTCCCAGCGGATAAATTATTAATGTCCTTTTGCAAAAGCTCAACATTTTGTAACAGCTCTTCTTTATCAGACGTAAGTGTATTCTTTTCCTCAAGAATAAGGTCATACTTACTTTTCATCGCAGACATTTGGTTTTGCACCTCGAAAAGCCTGTCTTGTGCATCTGACTTTGCTTTTATAAATTCGTTTTGTTGGTTTTGTATATCTGCTAGCTTTTGTTTTGTATCATTATAGTCTTTTTCAAGAGATGTCATTTTCAAATCTCTTTCTTTAAATGAGTTTTTAAGATCTCCAGTAGCATTAAGATTAAGCTCCAGCTCTTCTGCAAGACCTTTGTTGGTGTTACTAAGACTTTCTATTTCAATCTGGCATTTCTTCAAAGCTTCATCGACTTCCATTTTTTCTTTTTTACATATATTAAAATTTTCTATTAATGAATTGAACTTAGATCTACTATGATTTAAAAGAATTCTATATCCAAATGCCCGAATTCTATAGTCAGTTAATTGCTGTCTCACTTCGTTCAAATTGTCATCTTGAGACTGGGCGACATCCTTGAAAGCTTTGAAACTATCTTGGTGTTGCGCTGACAGTTCATCTATTTCCTCTTGGTTTTGGGCTTTGATCTTCTCCAAGTTGCGATCGAATTCTGATTGTTTTTCTTCAAGTTCATTCAATTGTTCGGTTAGCTGATTAATTACATCATCTTTGTCTCTAAGATCATTCGACAATTCGTCAATCCGCTTTTCCATAATTTCCTCAGTTTTTTGCTGCATTGCGCGAATTCTTCTTTCGCTGTCTGCCATAAGCTCAATTTTCTCGTTTTCTAATTCTTGGATCTTACTTTCCAATGATCCATTTTCTTTCTCCGAATTTTCTAACCATTCTTGTTTCTCTTTTTGAATATCTTTCATTTGCTTTTCGAGATAAGAATTCTCAGTTTTCAGACTGTCTAACTGGTCTTGGAGATCAAACAAGCCTGGATCTTTCACAGAATTTTGATATGAATCAATTAAATCGCTGTTATTGTCAGACTTAGAATTGAGTTTATCCTCAAGGTCAGCAATTTTATGTTTGAGATCCAAGTTTTCTTCCTCTAAATCCTTTTTTTTCGATGATGGCATAAAAAATTTATCAATAGCATTTTTAGTTGGTTCGGCACTAGATTCTGAGGAACTGCGTCTTCTTGCTCTCAATGGTGGGCTCGGTGGGACGCTTTTCTCATTCTGGTCCCAAATATGATATACATAGTCAGTAAATGTTAAAAGCAACACAGTGAAATCTTCTAGGTCAAAATCCCCAATACTAATTGAAGCAGCATCGTCTATTAGTGATGAGTTCTGCGTTAGTGTCTTTTTGACAAACAAATCGTCAGGAACAGAAGGCAGTAGAATTCCAATCTGTTGAAATAAGTTATTTAGCCTATTCATAGTTCGCTCCTTAATGCTTAATTCGTCATACAATTCCTCTATTTCTAATTTAAGGTCCTTCACTTTGGTTTTTAAAATACCAGAATCTTCGTTTTTAGGCACTGGAGATGATCGCCCTACACTTTCATTCTCTAATTTGGAGTCAGCTTTAATTATATTATTTGGATCTAACTCATATAGATCTATTTTTCGTTGCAAATCCTCCGTAGTAACTCTTAGTTCAACTATTTCTTCGCTTTTTTCTAAACTTTTTACAAAATATTCTTCACAAAGACAATGTAAAATACCCAAAAAATGTTGAAACAATTGCCTTTCTAAATCCAGCATCTCTCTCTGAAGTTTTCCTATTTCTCTCTTATTCGCATTTCTGTCCTGATCTTTAAACCGCTTAACTTCTTTTCTTTTTCTACCAAGAGTTTTTAAGATATCCTTGGCTTCTAAGTTGGGTAAAATATAAACTTTGTTTCCAGTGTTTTTCGACTTTTCACTGTGATTATCCAGAAACGGCGTCATAACTTGGTGATCCTCGCCTAAATATAAATGAGTATATCTTCTTGTTTGCTGTAATGCAAAATTAACACACTCTCCAAATTGACGTTGTTTATGCTCCTCAATGCATGTAAATTCATCCACAAAATTTCCGCTACGAAATTTGAGCATAATGGTTTTCCGTATTTTGTTGTTTGACATTTTCAAAAATTGTTTGTTTCAAAGATGTGCGACCAAACGTATTTATTTTCCAAAATTGATGTCGATTGGGATCACGTATATTACCAGCCTTTGGTTTGTTGTCTATGCAGTCCAAGCAGATCTGTCAATTACGTTGATTTATTTATTTGGGAATTCCCCTTTTGCAACCAATTACTTCCAGATGAAAGAGCAAAGTGCCAAAAGACCTGTTGCTGTTGCAAGAGTTCCCAATGTCAAAAAACCGAGAGATCCAAGATTTGATCAGTTTCGTCCGCTTGATTTTCATCAATTTACTAACAATTATGGGTTTTTAAGGGAACAGCAATATGCAGAAATTCAATTACTAAAAGACAAAATTAAAAAAGAGCCAAATGAGGAACTCATACGGCAATTGCAAATATTAGTTGATAGAAGGAAGTCTAGAATGCAACAAGAAAGGAACGCGAATTCAGCCCGAAAAGAAAAGAAAGAAGAAATCGCAAAAGTGTTGCATGGAAAAAAGCCATTTTACAAAAAGTCTGTTCAACAGCAGCAGCCCAAAAGCAAAAAAAGAAAGAGCAAGAACAAATTTAGAAAAGAAGAGAAGATTCCACTAGGATTTCAGTAAATAGCTATTAAAATTAGTATTTTTCTCTCACGATTGAAAACTTGGGGAAAATTCAAATGGAAATCCCATCAGATCGATATGTAATCGCTGCCTATATGCTTTTGTTATATATAAATTTACTGGGACCATTTGGTTTTAATTACACTGAGTCTATCACGCTATCCGATAAAATTGGTTACTCATGGCATATTGAAAATAGAACTTTTTATGTAAGTGTTAAAGATATTAACGTATGGGAAAAAGTGCAGTTTGAATCTATATCAAGTCTGCAAGAATTTAAAGAATATAAGATACAAGTATTTGACGATGAGTTCTGCTTCAAATTAATCGATGATCATTACGATGAATATCAATTTGTAAAAGAGTTTCCTGTTGGGGTCATGAAAAGTGATTTTTGCAGATATCTTATTATATACCACTATGGCGGGGTGTACGTAGATTCAGATGTTGTAGTTTATAAAAATCCTGAAAATTGGATGCAAACCATCTTAAAAGGACCCACTGGACTGATAGTCGGTTTAGAGTCCCTTACTTTCGAAAATTATTCCAAATATTATTTCTGTGGACCATATCAGATTGTTCAGTGGTCATTTGCTGCGTTGCCCAAGCACCCTGTCCTACTTCACGTTATAGAAATTATTTCCGAAAAATACAAAGCTGACAAGAAACAGTTTGAGAATCCGCATGCCGCTGTACCTTTAACTGGTCCCTGTGTAATGACTCAGGCTATAGATTCCCATGTCAAAGAACATAACAAAACCATTGAGGCACTTATTAATGCTCCTGCTAAAATAGGGGATGTTTATATTGGACCAGTACATCAATTCAACTGCGGTCAAAAATACGATGGAATATACTATGAATGCTCTAACAGATACACCGTTTTGAAGCATTTGTATGCGGGAAGGTGGAAATAATTTATGGTGAATAAAAATATTTTTTTGAAAACATGGAATTATTCAATGAAATTAAATTGAATATCGAGGGAGTGGAGGTAATTCAAAAGAAGCTTGTAGGTTATTCTATGGGTGTTCCATGCTTGATGGAGCCACTTCTTGTTGCTCAATATATAAAAAATGAAAACATAATTTACAAAGTACAAGATTCTGTCGAGCCTTTTATTGAAAGAAAGGAGATAATTCATGATTTTATACAGATAGATCGAACTTTTTATTTCATCACAGAATTAGGACTATACAAATATCTTGATGGAGAAACAACAACCATTGTAGAGGGAAATTTTAGGGAATTGCAACCAGAGTTTGCCTTGGATATTGACAAGAACAAATACGATCTTCAGGGGACACTTCTTCAAAAGGGTACTCCAAAAGTGTATAGAAATTACAAGACTGTAAAGGATACAAGTTCAAATGAATTGTACGAAGAATTTTTACAATTACCACAAAACATCAAAGAATTGGTTCAAGAATTCTTACACAAGGAGCAAAGCGTAAAAAAATGGTTGGATCTGAGCGAATTTAACCCAACAGAATCCCAAAAGGCTGAAATGTCCCAGATGGACTATACAGTCAAAAAAAATTCACAAATTGAGCTAAATGCTCAAACTTCTAGAATTAAGGAAAAGCAAAATCAGAGGTTTGAGGCACTAAAAGAAATCAATACCCTCAAAAAACAGAAGCCCAAGAGAGATCATCTTCAAAGAAACGAGAAAAGGCAACAACTTGGAGTATTGGACCACATAGAACGATACAAAGGAAACAAAGATTTATATTTTGAAATTGCTCGGCAGATGGAATCGCCAAAAAACCAATTGATATTATCGCTTTTGGCAATGGATATTGATCATTTTCATACTTTTGCAAATTTGAACAAATCAATTTTGAAAGAATATATTACAATTGATTTTGAAGTGAAAGTAATAGCACAACATTTAGAAGAAGCCAGAGAAGATCTTAAGCGGGTCAAAGCAGAGCTAAGGAAGAAGACAGAGGACAATCAGGACTATTTAGAGCAGCAAAAGCAAATATATAATCAAATCAAAGCAGCTTATTCTGATCAAATCAAAATTAAGGAAAAGGTTTTGCAGGAACTAAATCAGCAGTATGAAAAATACATGAATGATATTCCTTTATGGTCCATGAACTGCCTTGCCTGGTCAGACGAAATTTTTTCAAATAATAATGAAATTGGAAGGAAACAGTTTTTTATTATTTCACAGGAAGAATATTTAAATATGTGCAATCTATTAGAAAACCAGAAAGTAAAGCACGAAGATACCAGAGCTCAGAAGTTTAAACTTCACAGACAATTTAATGTCAAGCAAAGCGATAAACAAGTTGTCGAAAAAAATATTGTACAGTTAAAATCAGATATCGCAAATGAATTGTATTACAAATTTGGGCGAGAATTATCTTTAGAAGAAGCTGAAAATCTTATAATGAGTCATAAGGATGAACCTGTTGCACCACCTGAGAAAATGGATCCACAGATTTTAGTGGTACAAAATGAAATTGAAAAAACAAGGAAAGAATACAATCATCTATTACTTGAACAAAGTGAACTTGCCGACGAGGTTTTTGCATTAAATTCAAAATACATTAGTAAAATTGATGTTGAGCCACCAACCAAATATCCAACAAAATCTGAAGTGGTAAGCGATATTATATCAGCGCAACAAAGAAACCACGATTTGGAAAAAAATCTAAACGAGATTCTTATTGATATTGAAGACTTGAAGGTATACCCATCACGTTCAAAGTACTATTTCGATAAATGGGCGCCGCATGATCAATAAATATAACATGCGTTTAAACAAAACAATTGACGCCCCTTTTGCAACTTAAAAAGTCCATGTCAATTAATCAATGGGATTTTACGTTGAAAGAGTTTCCTTCAGCAGTGGCATACTTACATCTTTCCCCCATCATCGAAATTAAAAATACGACATGTGCATTGGCACCCATTGATCAAAACACATTTATCGGATGCATGACTACTTTTCAAGATCTTTCATTTGCTGGAATTAAGGCAGACATGGTAAAGATGTGTAATGACAATTGCGTGAGAGTCATCAATTTGTGGCATAATTGTATGGTCTCTCCAAATGTCAGCTACGCGCATCCAGATTTATTGAGCCAATATTATAGAAGTGCCTGCGTCACACATCCATCTCAGGGTTATAATTGCCTGACTAGTAGATTAGAATACATGGAGAGCAAAGGAAATTCCATTCAAGATTATTTAAATAATAATGAGGGTGGTGTCTATCAGTGTGACAGTTGCACCCGAGAGAGTATGAGAGCAGCCCTGCAATCTACTGATTATTTGTCTACATTCCAATTACAAGATTATGGTGTGGACACACTCAATAAGGCACAAAGCCGTATTACAGGGCAATGTGGTAAGGCATGGGATCAGTTGGTAGACCCAAAACCACTAGAAATGTGGCAGATAGCTTTTATTATAGCTGGTTCTATCGTGGGACTTTTACTAGTTATCTTGGCGGTCTATTGTTGTGTTAAACGACGAAAGCGAAATAAGTTATTGAGGCCACCAAATGAACCTGCACGTGATTCTGCCACTACTCTCTTGCCGCCACCGTCCAATATATCGCATGGCAAGTCGAGCAAGACTGTCTCATCCACAAAAGCAGATCACTATTCAGCTATTCAAAAGAATTATGATCCATTTGAAGAGTACAAAGTGAGTACTTTTCAATAAATTTATGATTGCAATTTTTCCTTCTCAAAAAATTTATCGTAATGATCAATCACCTCGATTGCGTCATGGCAGCCTGAAAAGATACCGATCGCCATGTTGTAATCATCATTAAGGGGTATCATGCCAATCTATGTTATCCAATCGTTATCATTGTGGGGTAATATCTCGTGATAGCGGGGCAAATAAATTTAACTGTCTCCCATCCCCATAATTGTGTACTTCTGATGGCTTCAAACGTAATGTTAATGCTATATTTGCTAAGTTTAGTTAGTGCTCAAGATTATTATCAACCGGATTTAAAAGTACTACAGAGTGTTAACAATGCCATGAAATCAGATCCAGATTTTAAAGTGAGAATAGAAAATGCTCACATTGATCCGCTCGCATTTAACCATTATACATTCATAGAAGGAACCAAAGATTGGCCTGCATGTAATACAGATGAGAATCCTCGAGAAAAGAAAACTCCAATTTTTTTGATTGTGCAGCCAAATGATGTGGTCGATCTTTCCAAACTATTTACCAAAGATGCTGATACATGGGCAGATGAATTTGAAAATTCATTAAAGAGTTTCAGATGGAGAGGTGATGATCAAGTGAAACACATTTGTGGTGAAGGTAAAGAGGGCAGCGCTGAATCATATACGAATATATTTAATAAGGAAATGATGCCAATCACATTGAATGTCAATAACGATGAGTGGAAGAATGATAGAATGAACCTCAATTTTGTCTTGGATGTTGACGAAACTTTAGTACATCGAAGATATGATCCCGAAATTAATGTATGGAATGCAAATGCACAATACACGAAAGACAATCCTCATGTCACTGTGAAAGATGACTTTTTAGGATGCACTTGGGTGACTTTTATGAACCCAGAAAAGCAATTGCAGACTATATGTACCACTTTAAGAGAAGGAGCTCATGAAATGATTAAAGAATTAGATAAGAAGGTTTTTTTGTATGTGTGGACGATGAGTAACAGAGACAGAACTGAAAAAGTCTTGGGTCACTTTGATCTTAGGAAATATTTTCATGATTTAATCACTCACGAAAATTTGACTCCAAATCCCAAACTTCCAGAGATTCAGATGAAAGCTATACAGAAGCTTTTTACCTTGGAAAAATTTAATTTTCAAAATACTTTTCATGTTGATGACAGAACTGGGCCATTTATTTTAAACCAATTGAATGGAATCCGAGTTGGACAATATCTGGGCTCTATATACGATACACAGCTATTGCAATTAAAGCAGGTGTTCAAGTGGATGATTTTATGCTTTGATATTACGCTTGATATTCAAAAGTGTATTGCTCATATGAAAGTGAGATTGCCCGGTGTATTTGATGGTTACAATCCCAAAGAGAATGCTTTTGAAAAAGCACACGAACCCAAACAATAAAATATTAATTGATTTATTCGAAAAGGAGCAGTCTACATGAGAGAAAAAAGTTCATCGCAAAAAAAGCATCAGGATAAAAGTGAATTCTCTGAACTGAGTCAACACTGAAATTATCAGCATGGTGCATTTATAGTCTTGACAATTACTTACCTTGATATGATTATATAGACTTGTACAGTTTCGACAACATATGAGACTTAAATTTTAGTTCAAAAATCTAAATTAGAAAAGTGGATAAGGAAACCATATGTCATTCATTGATCAGTGTGGTGGTGCGTTTTCGTCCTTTCCAAAATACTTACGAATTTAATAGTTCTTCTTTGCTTTGACAATCAAGGGCAAAATTATGAAAGGGATATTTTCACGTGTTTTCATTCACAACACCTTGAAACATTTGTCCTGAATATTTTAGGTAAGTTCTTTGCGCAGACGATTAACCCAGCTCTTTGATGACTGACAGTATTTAAAGGTTAAGTGGCTGAGTAACTTTTTAATGTAGGTAAAACTATTATAATAATAATTTGACAAGCATATGTAATAGGCCACTAATTTTGAAATGATATTTAGAATTCTACCAAAATAAAAGTCTTTTTATACTTTACTTCTTTAAAATTGACAACTAATTCCCTGTAAAATTAAAGGGTCATGCGAGGAGGAAATTCTTTTGGTCAAAGAGGCGGCAACAGAGGTTTTTCTAGAGGCGGCAGAGGTGGATCTAGAGGAGGACGTGGCGGAAGACAATCCTTTGATAGATTTCAAGGCAATCCAATGCAGCCTGACAATATTGAAAAATTAGGATCTGTATCACACACTTGTGAAGGACAACTGATTGTCAAATCAGAGAATGTTAGAATCCCATATTTTAATGCATTTGTATTTACATCTACCAAGCAAGCTATGGGCAAAGTTGATGAGATATTGGGCCCGATTAATCAGGTACTACTTAGCGTTACTCTTCAAGATGGTTTTGTAGCTACATCTTTTAAAAAAGGGGACGAAGTCTATATTTCCGATGACAAATTATTGCCATTAGAAAGGTTTTTACCAAAACCGAAGGAGATTAAGCAAAAGTCTGCTGGTGGCCGTGGTAGAGGTCGAGGCCAAAGAGGTGGTCGTGGTCGCGGCGGTCCTAGAGGGTTCTCTAGAGGCGGAAATCGCGGATTTTCTAGAGGTGGCAGAGGTAATGGAAGAGGTCGATATTAAGCACAATAAAATATTAAATTCTAGTTTCATTACTCCTTCATTTTAATGCATCGTTCTGCAATATATTCATTATTAAGAGAGGCAGTTCAGGCAGAAAATTTGGCATTTGTTAATTTAAAGCAGCGCCTACCTATATACACAGAATCACGGAATATCTTGATTGACATTCAGAGCGTGAAAAATCAAGAAAAGTATTATCTTGGATATTTGGATGGGATTGCGGATATGCAGGAAATTTATATAGATCAACTTCGCAAACTGAACCCAGATTTTGAAAAGTCGAAAAGTAACGCCTCGGCTCCAATGAATTATATACCAACTTATGAACAAACTGCTGAGATATTGAGAAATTATGATAAGCAGAAGAATCGTACCTTCTTGATCGGAACTTCAATGATTGCACTCGCGATCCTTTTCTCTATATATGATCGAGAGTTCTTATTTAATTATTTTAAAGATAATTCCAGTGCCGAAAAGTCTTTAAAAATTTTCACAGGGGCCTCTGCCTTAGGAATAGGATTCATTGGGATTCGTTTTCGATATCTAAGATTCTCTTGTGATAGAAAATGTAGAGCAGTTTTAAGAGAAGCAAATGTCAAGGCAGAAAATCACCTTAAATTTTTGGTTTCCAATTCAAAGGCTCAAATGATGAGGATGGTTGTATTTAAAGAAATAGAAGTAAAAAATTAAATTTCAATCAGAAATTTATTGTTTTGCAACTTTAGTAAGACTTGTAGCAATAGTGTCCGCTTCCTTTTGTCCTAGCTTGGTAATTCGACGTCCGTTATCAGTAATATTAACATATCCAAGTTTTTGTAACCCTTGAAGAGCTTTTCTGATGATACCTGTAGATGCTTTAAGATGCTTGCTAGGACGACTTCCTCTTCTGAATTTTGCACCATAATAGTCTGAGAGTCTTCCAACCCCTGCGGAAGTTCTTGATCTACGATGTACATATAGTTGACGGATGATGGATGCAACTCTAACATAATACCAATCTGGATTAGAAGGTGGTAATTCTTTGCTTAAACTAGTTTTGACAATGTCAACCCATGATGGAATTTCTAATTTGTTTTGTTTCTTTAAATGTTGTGCGAATGCATTAATAAATTTGTCGGCTGCAACGTCGTTGACAGAAACCATGTTGAATATAACTTACAATTCCGAGATAAAGATTTGAAAACACGTGAATACCTACTGAAACAAATCACCCATTCTCATAATTTTAGAAAGTCTCTTTTAAAGAATTTAGCGGCAAAGTAAAGTAGTTGGTGTAATATAAACGAAGCTACTGAAGCACATCGAGAGGTTTGTCAATCAATTGGCAGTCAGTTTATTTACTCCGAAAAATTAAAATTTGGAATTTCTGACAAAGTTGGAATTATATTCAGGTCAAAGCAATGATTCTATGAACTAGTCGTAAGATACAAACGACAGGGAATTGTTTAGGGAGCTATAAAATTTTATCAGATGACAATAAGCTGGATCATCTTTTTATATTAAGTCAGATAATCCGTGTGCAAGGCCTCAATTCTATTAAAACGGAAAATAGGACCTGTAAATTGTCAATCAATAAATCACATCATTTTGAAACCCCTAAAACAGACTTCATGAGCACACCTTTAGCAAGACAACAATTTTCTCCACAGTTAGAAACAGCTATCAATAAGCACCTTAAGTTAGAATTGAACGCGTCGTCAGCATATATGGCAATGAGTTTATACTGCCAAAGGGACTCCGTTGCTTTAGATGGATTGGCTGAATATTTTAAGAAGCAAGCTATTGAAGAACGAGAGCACATGATGGAATTGGCCGAGTATATTGTCAAAAGAGGAGGCGTTGCAATTGTCCCTCATGTTGATCAACCGGTTCATGTATTCAACAAGGCACAATCTATTGACGGAAATGACGCTAAATTTTTGGTTGAGACGGCATTGGAGTTGGAAAAACTTGTTAACCAAGCTTTATTAGACGTTCATAAGGTTGGTGAAACTGATCCACAGTTTCAAGATTTTTTGGAAGGCAAATTTCTTTTGGAGCAAGTGGAGTCCATCAAAGAGTTAGCCAACTATGTTTCTCAGCTGAATAAGGTTGGTGACGGCTTAGGTGCCCACTTGTGGGACCAAGAACTTTTGAGAAAGTTTAAGTAATAAATGATTTAAGTAAAAACAAAATTTACTGGAAATTGTTTATTTTTGGTCACATAGCATACTTTCTAGTCCATTCTTTTGCAGTCATTTCATATCTAAATTATTAAATATTACCTAGCCCTGTCAGTTTTGTAAATGTGTGCAATTTCTGGTACAAGTGGGTCGTCTGGATTTGGGTCAGTTAGCATACTGCAAATACTCAACAAGACTTTGCTGATAGTAAGCGCAGGACTCCACTGATCTCGCAAAATATCCAGGCAAATACTTCCATTGCTATTGATATTTGGGTGGTAAATACGAGTATTAAAGTTGACCTTTGGAGGTTTAAACGGATAGTCTGTAGGAAAGTGGATAGTGAGAAAAAAGACGCCTCCCGCATATGGACTGTCTGATGGTCCCTAAATAAGTCAAAAATACCATAATAGTGGCGGTCCAGCTAAAGAGATCATCTGGATTAGTTGGTCCTGCTGAGCAGCTGCTTGGTGGATCTTTTCCTAAGTCTTGCAGTTCTTTTGTGATTCTTTTAATCGCACTCATGGATTATTGTTTCGAGCGGAGTGAATTCTGGAAGAAAAAAGAGAAACATTATCAATTATTGTGTCAGATATTACTGCTTTTGTTTTTTAAACTGAATTAGCATGCAACTTTTGCTGTTAACAAAAAAGTGAGTTACGTCAGTAAAACACTGCAACACTAAACAGCAAACTTAAAAGGCAGACGAATTTTATTATTTAAGCAATGTCGTCTGGGACCTTAATGGGTTGCGCATCGAGATGAATTGAATCTTTTTTCATAAGTGCAAACATCGAGACACATTTCAAAATCAGTAAGGTTATTGTCATAAACATGCCAAACCCACTTGCCATTTGAAAAATCAGATATAAAATATCTAGCGGACATGTGATAACCAGTAGGGCTCCGCTCAACGAATAGTAATCTTTAAATGTTAAATAATAAAATAATAACACCGGCAAATTGTAGCTTGGGAAACTAGAGTGTAGGCCACCTATCAATGAGCATCCTATCAAGGTATAGAGTATGGTTTGTTTGTCAATAGATTCAATATGATTCTGCATTTGACTCTGCATGTGTCGAAAAATATTGGGGAAAAAGAAACAAGACCAGATTATTTATTTGAATTGGTCAATGATGAATTGAGATGCTTCAGTCTCTGCTCCCCATTTCTTAACAACAACGCACGAAGCTCTAACGACTTTTCTAGCATTTCCCTCACGGTCGTATTTGCACAAACCAGCCATTTCTCCTAATTTTTTGCCTTCAGGATATTTGACCATTCTGATTTGACCTTCCGTACATAGTGCTTCAATTAGTTGAGCGTACTCTTTGCTGTCACATTCTTCACTTAATACGCACAAAACTGCTTGACGTCTGTCCAATGCTTTGACACATTCTCTTAGTCCTCTTGCTAACCCATCATGGTACAATGCGGTTCTTAAAACTGTTTGTAACGCTAATTCGATATCCATACCCGTCATTACGATTTTTCACGCTCCTGGTTAATATTTATTCGTATTTGCAAAACTTTTTGATTCACACGTGAAAAGTTTTCGAAACTGATATCCGAAGAGACTCCTTTATTTAAATATAATGAAAAAATTAATTGCCCACAGATTATCTATCACTTACAATTACGCTTGTCAGTTTTCATAAGTCATTAGATTTTGATTTTCTTATCACAAACTATAAACTATTTTTTGACTTCGAATTTTGGCCATTTGGGTCATCGGATAATCACTACTAATGTCAAAGGATTGATTTTGCTCTAGCCAAGTAGATTGATAATCTACAGATATAATTTTACATTACATTCCCAATGTTTAGCCTGCAAAACCAAGACGCAAAATTAATCGAAACATACGCATTACACACTTTTGCACTAATATTGATAGAATTACAGTTATCCTAGATTAACATAATTTTGTTCGACTTGACATGTGCATCGGATCTAAAGAAATGCTGCAAAATAATTTGATGAAGTGGTCCAATTAGATCAGTTACATATGGCGATTGTGTGAGTCGTCACTCGCATTTCGTCGTGTTTGAAACCAATTGTATTAGCCAACTTAATTTTGCCCAATCACTGAACCATCTAAGGACGTTGATGACGAGTTCCCTACTTTATAACATCCTCACACCCGCACTATAGAGGTATAATATGATGTTATCCCAATTGTTAAATATCGCGTTTGATCCAAGTACAATAGATTCTGACGAATTAGCATTCACAATATGCCAGACATTCAATATTGCTAGGATAAATGACAAGGATATATGCCGCTTGATAAATTTGTATGTAAGTGTACTGAGCAAGCACCAATTTGGTTCTTCTTTCGAATCTTTTTCCTTTATTATAGGATTATTGATATTATACAAAGTTCGACCCATTCATTATTTGTCATGGAACACTGGAATCTGTATTGAAGATTTGAATACCTTCTCGGAAATAGCAAATTGTTTAATGAAGAAATAAAATAAAGATTTAATTACAATTCTTCTTTTCTCATTTCACGTCGTTTTAATTCTCTTTCAACGAATCGATCTTTCATGTCATCATAACGTTCAGAAACTCTTTCCTTGACACGATCTTCCATTCCTTTCAATTGGTCGTCTAATTTTGTCATCATATCAGGTGTGATTGTTTTCTTTTGAACTGGTTTTTCTGGTCCTTCACCTCGATTGTACTTTGCATATCGATCAATTCCTAAATAAGTTAAAAATACCGCTCATGTCTTCGTACAAGCGGTGGAACATATCGTGTGCCATACCTGTTGCAAAATCACTCATGTATTCATCAAATTGACGACGAGTGTCAGGATGGTCAAAATCGATTTCAGTGTCACTGACTTGTCTCTTTTTCTTTGGCTCTCTTTTAACAATTCTTGGGTCGGCTTCAGGTCCCATTTGGTCGAAACTTCGCTTATGTAAATAATTTAAATGATCCTCAACGGATTTCATTGATCTTTCGTATAAACGCTTATATTTAGGGTGAACTGTAGGATCGTCCATGACTTCCCGCTTCTGAATGTGTCCTGGTCTAGCAAAAATCAAAGTTAACAAAATTAATTGAAGCATTTGTAACAAATAAGCGACGAAAAGTCTTTTTATTTAATGGCGTCTGTGACGTCACCGTTTTTCTTTAGAAGCCTTGCCTAACATAAGACGATCTTTAAATACAGAGGTTGGAACATCGAAAACTTCAAGCTCGGCCATTTATAGATCACAAAAATTGACCAAGGCTTGAAATAAGTCTAAATTAATTATTGCAAACACGATTTTTTCATAAAAAGACTTTTTATTGCGAGTATTATTCTTTTCCAGCCCAGTCTTTCTTAATAGCAAAGCACCACTCAAAATCAAGATGGGTGACTTGATCGTCATCAATAAAACTAAATGAGTTTGATTTACCGAGATCGGACGTTGTATGTACCACGCGCTAGAGCTCCACTAGGTGCCTCTTCTGGTTGAAATTTCTTTTCATAAGGAGTTGGGTTTGGCCCGTAGCTTCCAAGCATTTCCTCTGCCTTATCAACTTTTATTCCATTACGCTTGACAACATGAAGGTATTTGAGTCCGGAAACGACATCGTTTTGGACCTGGAACTTAATTTTGAGCTTGTATTCAATGCCTTCTTTGATAATCATAGGGTTCTTTTTATATTCTTCCAATTTGGTGGTATCTTGCAAATTTAAAACGACATCAGATCGCTCGGCAACTTCCATAGCTAATTCTAGCGGAATAACTTTTTTGCCTCCTTTTGGAACAGCACCAGTGGCCACACCAAGGCTTTCTTTCCACTTTCTCAAACTCTCATCCTCAGCGTCAAGATTTTGAAGTTCTTCTAGAGTCTTTTTGGCTGGTGCCTTGTAGTTAACGTCATTGGTTACAGCTAGATCATCGTCCTGAGGTTGAGTAGACATGTTATTGCAAGCAATGTTTCAAAAAAGTACTAAAAACTTTTTATTTCAAATTTATTTTGGGCTTTGGTGTCAATTGCAAATATGTTTGCCAGTCATCCTCATCACCTATCTCAATAACATCTGTGCCATCTATATAACTCATTTTTATGGATTTTAAATTCAATTTTGTAGTAATTTTTAATTGGGCTTCCTTGTAGGTGTTGTTATTTAATAGCATCACAAAAACTTTTCCAGAAAAGTCAAATTTTGCCGGACTGGCAACTGGTTCGGCAACTTGCTCGTCACTTCCCTTGTTTTCGTCAATAGAACCCTTCCTTTCCTTTGGGGCTAACTTTTGGGGCTTGTTCTGGAAAGTTGTGGGGGCCTTGAGCTCATTGGGGTCTTCTTTTTTCTTTTCTCTTGGTTTGTCGGTCTTCTCTTTACTATCTGCTTCTTTAGGCTTCTCTTTCGCCTCTTTGTTCACTTCCTTTGTATCTTTTGGTACGTTTCGTTTGCCTTTCATAGGTTCACTGACTGCAACTCCACTACCGACTTTCATTTGGTTCCATGGTGCAACAATTTCTGCGGCACTCATTCCTTCTTTCACTTGATATTTTTTATTGTACACAGTGTCAATTTCCCAATTCTGAAAAAAGTTTTGAATCAATTGACTGTTAAGAATGTGTTCGGGTAATTGAGCAAAAATTTCCTTGCAATAAACTGCTAGCTGAGCAGCTCTTCGCTGCGTAACATTCTCATTGGCAAATGGAACGGGTCCGGGAATGGTAGGTATCACTCTTGTTCCAGAAATTCCGCTCTCTTGTGGAAATGTCGCTAAAAGTGTAAGCTGCATGTCATAAAAGTCTTGATATGTCCTGTAAATTATTCTATGGATGTGATCTTTTGAATCTGTCTCAATGAGAAAAGTCCAAACATTTCCTTTTCCTTTAAAATATTGAACCACAATGGCGAATGTTATATTTGCTGCTGTTGGAGTTGCGCATTCCTTGAGATAGGTAGTTTTTTGCGTTGGTTCGAGTCTCTTCAAAGTCCCATAAGGTTTTAGGGTTCCACGAGATGTATTCTCTGCTGCTGTGAATCTTGAAAGTGTCATTTTTGGTCGCTCTATCTTGGCAACTTTTGGTTTTATTTCTTTTTCATTTTGTTTGTCTGCTACTTGATTTGTCTTAACTGGTAATTCAAGTGGTTTTAATGCCTTTTTGATTTCCAGGTAGTTGCTGGGCACATATCCTTCTTTTCCCTTATACTTTACCAGAGTCCAGTCTGTACTCCCTTTCACAACCTCTACTTCTTCACCCTCTTTGATTGCTAAAGCTTGCAGACCATTTTCGAAGTCATATTTTTCAGTACCAGGATCAAAATCAAATTGTAGCTTCACGTGCATCTTAAAAATTTATTTTTACCCATTTTTACAATTTATTACCAAAACAAAGCAACTACATTGACTCATGCTTGTATTATCGCATTTAAATTTATTTGATTCAGTTGATTGACGTCAAAATGTTTAACGAAGTTGATTTGGATGATTGTCACGAATAGATATTGAAGCTCAATTGTTCTTATGGTGTTAGCTATTTCCGATACTTTTGGTAATTGAATAACAAAAAGTTATTAATATATTTGCTTGCCCAGACTTTCGATTGGTTTTTATTCAAAACGCGCCACTTTTAAATTTTCAATGGATGACGAAAAGAAAGACTTAAAAATTCAAATCCCTGCCAACAAGGATTTGAAGTCATCTGTAGAAAGAAAAATACCAGAAGACCTTAAAACAGATACTTTTGTAGCAATTGTAGGGCAACCTTTGCCTCAAGCAGGAAGTACAAGTCCAAAACCTTTAATTGTTAACGCAGAAGACAATCCGGCTTTAATTAAACCGCCAGACCAAGACCCTGAAGGCGCAAGTCCGGGATACCATGAAAGAAAAGTTATGGATGTACTTGATGGAAATAATGAAGACCCTTTCACTTTAGATTCGTTCAAAGAATTAATATTAAATCACGCGGATCAAGAGAAAGATTATATTTTAGCCAGAGTTATTACGATGGATCCAAAAGACAACACACGTTTTTATTATTCCTATTATCCTGGGCATAATATTAATAAGGTTCTATTTAGAACCCAACCTGAAGAAGGGCTATTACATAGAATGAAAGCCAAAAATCCGCTTAATAATATGACTATTGTGGGTGATGTATTTTACTACGCTATATCTTGTAAGCAGTCGGAGAAAGTTAAACGAAAAGATAAAAGTAACGATGCGTCTCCAGAGTCTATTAAATCTCCAAGAACGATACAGAGAAACGCTATGAGTGCTAAATTAAAAATAATATTGGAGCAGTCACCAAAATCAACCTATTTAGTGACACGTCCAGACATGCATGAGAACGAGCCATTAAAAACTCGAAGACCTAGTGCAGATGACGTATTTTCTTACACCAAGACTGCGCCAAATTTATCGCCTTCGAAATTATTTCACAACTCTGAATTTTGGCAAGGCTGGCAAAATAATTTAAGAGCCCAAAAAATAGAATTAGAGACTCTGAGTGCTGGAACTGAATTGGATGTATCCGCTTCATTATTGTCTCCCAAGCAAGTTAGTTATTTAAATGATCGACAGAGTGTTTCCATAAATGACTGGATATCGAACCATACAACCTCCAAAGAAAAAGTATTCCTCATTTATTTAGTCTCCAACCATCTTCTATGCACATTATATTGGCAGCGACGATGACTTTTTAATGAAATCTAACTTTAGACAATTCTTTAAGAAAAACGCATTGACAGATGAAGAGGCTGTTCTATTCTCTCTACCAACAAACTCACTTTACCCTTCTACACCAAATCCGCAGGACCAACTCCCCCCAAATGACGACCAGTCGCGCCTCAAAATGGTAAGATATGTTCTAGGTAGTTATCTGATGGTTATAATCTTAGTCTTGGGTGCATTTTTGTTTTCCTCAAAGGACCGTGACACAAACAACGATCAATTTAAAACAATGATCATTGTGAGTGGCGTGTTATTGAGTGTAGTTATAGGTATACTTGTAGCATATGAAATATATATTAGAAGACGTGGTAGAGCTGGTAGCGAACCACTGAATTCTAATGCAGACCATGAAGAATAAAACTCATTTACTCAAATATACACCGCTGTCTGTTTTGGACAAAAAGAGTCGCTTTTTCCTTTCCCTATAATATGAGCTAAATTGAGGCTTTTCTTCTGCTTCGACTACCTTTTGAAGAGTGTCATATAGACAATTCTTGTTTGATACAACATCAAAATGTTGCTTAAATATTAATATTTCTTTCTTCTCGTTCAAATAATCAAATATGGAAACAAAAAATAAGAGACCTAGAAAATATATAACATTTCCTAAGTACTTACTATAAACCATGCCCTGTTGTTGCATTTTTTTTGAATTAAAAGAATTCGAATATTCTGCATTATTCCAGGGAGAGTAGGACTTGAGTACGTCTTTTTTTGTATAATTTTTGCGTTCGAGTGTTAATGGAATTTTTCTACACTTTTTAGCAGATAACTTTGGAGGGTCCCTCAAAAAAGGTTGCTGTAGCATTCTCATATCAAGAAATAACAATGCCATTCCACTTAAAAGTATTGTAATATAAGTCTGGAGCATTTTAAAATGGCCTAAATATTTTAAATTCATTTAATTATAATCCTCCATCCATTACATTTTTAGATTCTCTTAATAGAACTATGGCCTCGTTGATAGTACTATTAGGAAAATATTTTTGTGGGTTAAAAAAAGGCGAATGTATAATTTGAGATTCTACAGTAAAAGGAATATTTAAATCAGGAATTTTATCACCGAGACTCTCGCACCACTTTCTATTAACTTCAAAGTAATCATGACCAGGCCATAGTAGTGCTTTTTTGGGATAACTTGCTTTCATTTTTTCAATGTAATCTGATAATGATTCAACAGAACCTTCAAAAAATTTGCCTGTTCCCAATGAAAAAATTGAGTCTCCAGTGAAGATATGCAACTCATCCATGTATCTTAATTCAATCACAACGGAACATGGTGTGTGAGTACTTACAGGTACAATTTTAAAGTCCAAGTCGCCGAATTTTAAAGTATTATTTACATCATATTTTTCACCCATATCTCCAAAGCTATATAATTTGATAAAATTCATATCTTTGACGCCCGCGCAGTGATCCCAATGGGTATGGGTTAAAAGCACGATGGGATCCTTTATGGATACGGCAAACCCAGGATCAATCACAACAGTAGTAGACCCACAAGTGAGAATGTATGTCAAATTATTGTCTGAATGGTAAATGCCGCTTATGGTCAATCCATTGGACTCATAGTGTAATCTTTCGTCTTTTTCACTGTATAAAAATTGTTTAAATATAGTTCTTCCGAAAGATGAGCGAAATGCCGAATATTGAATTTTATCCCATAAGGAAAGCTCCATGTTTTGAAGTTCTATAAAAATGTCACTGCAATTTATTATTGGTTATCATTATAGTTTATTTTATCACTATTTCCTAAAATCATCAGATGAAGGCGGCAGTGGCTCGCTTTTTGTGGTTGGCGGTGCGAGATGCACATAAAGGGTATCCATTGCATCAAAATCGAAATCCGGCACTTTTCCGTGAAGCATATACTGCTTAATTCGGTTTTGCGTGTTTTCAAATATTTTGGCTTTCGAAATTTTTGGAGTATCTGCCTTTCGTGTCTTGATAGGATTTTCTCTATGATATTCTAATAACGATTTTTTGGAAGCTATTCGTTTTTCATGAAATTCAAGATATTCTTTGGGCAAACTTTTTAATAACTTTTGCTTAAATTGTAAATCTTTGAGAATTTCAGATTGTACCTTTCTACTATTTGCGATTCGAATTTCGTAATCCAGTTTATATTTTTCAATTTTCATTCGCAGCTCTTCTTTTTCTTTCTCCATTTCTTTCAACTTTTTCCTGTAATCCTTCACTTGTTCTGCCAAACTGGTATATTTGCTTTCAAATATTGCTTTGTCATTTTCAGCCTTTTGAAGCTCTAACGACAAAGTCTCATTCTTTTTATTCTGATCATCCAGGTAAGCAACCGCTTGTTGTATTCTTTTGGAGTCCTTAACCACGACCTCAGGCTTTGGCTTTTGCAAAATGCTTGATCTTAGTTCTTCTAGTTTTTTAGCTAATTGAATTGTTTCCTCTTCTGACATTTTTAACTGATCATCTGATATTTGCTCAGCTTCCTCTCCTTTCAAAGTCTCTGGTTTAATTTTATTTTCAAGCATCTTTTTAATTCTTTTAATCTCTTCCTGGTATTCTCGAATCTTTGTATCTTTAGGATCTTCATTAATCTTTGGTTTGTTTTTAATATTTTTAGCACGACTAGCATATCGTAGAGTACTAATGGATTCATCCGCATTGTAATCTGCAGGACTTATAGTAGAAATCATTACAGTTTTCGAGTTACCACCCAATGCATCTTGAAGGAGTCGCGTCAATTTGCTGTCTCTGTAAGGAATGTGTGGTTTGTTT
Source organism: Sanchytrium tribonematis (assembly GCA_018985235.1). Lineage (NCBI taxonomy): Eukaryota > Fungi > Sanchytriomycota > Sanchytriomycetes > Sanchytriales > Sanchytriaceae > Sanchytrium > Sanchytrium tribonematis. Next base: position 61,786 of record JADGIG010000006.1, read on the forward strand.
TCTACCAAAGAAGATATTACATTGCCCAAATTGGATAGACTCAGATTGATTTTCGCTCCTTCTTTCAACCTGTCACCAGTTGCTCCTGTTTTTGACTGTCTTTCTGAACCAGCCAAATCTACCAAGTTTAGTTTTCCAACTCTGACAGTCTGATTGTCCATTAAATGTTCGATAGTAATGGTAAATACACAATGAGATCGACTACTTTCATCGTTCATTTGAGTTGCCGCGACGCTTCTTACCTCATTTCCAATTTTCATTATGTTTTGCATATCTGCCATTGAGTGCACCACAATATTTGTCAAATCCTTTACATAAACAGTCTTATCAGGATATTCTTTAAGATCCAAGTTTGGCTTTCCCTTGATCAATAGATCATGAATGTCCTCATTATAAATTTCTAAAAATGAGCATCTCAATAAAAATTTTGCATTTGATTCACTTATACGCTTAAAAATATAATCAAAGGTATTCGGAATAATTCCTCGCAAGTCGGGGATTTCCGCAATGCCTTGCATTGTGAACGTTTTCCCTGTTCCTGTTTGTCCATAACAAAACAAGCAGCCATTGTAGCCATCAATTACTGCATCAATGACATGTTTAACGCTTTGAAAAACTTCGGACTGGGAGGAGTCAACTCCAAAAACTTGATCAAATGCAAATGATTTTCCTTTAAGTTGAACTTGGTTTGAAAGGCATTCCACTATGGAAGGTGATTTCATTGCCAATTCTTTTTTATTTAATGGTCGGCATCTAATAAATACTTGCACTGATTCACTCATCTCAATTAAAAGTTTCAGATTACTAATATTTATTGGTATATAATAAAATTGAATTCATGCAATTATAAAACTCATTTAACGCTTTCGAGTATTTCCAGAAGTCGATTTTCTCAGTTTCAGAGATTTGATTCCAATTTTTCAAGGCTTTTGATTTAATGCATTGTAGATTTATATCTGGATTGGGTTGATGAATTAGATACTTGTCGTAAAAAAGAAATGATTCAATTTTAGACAATTCGGACATATCGAAACCTGGACTGTTTATGGTTTTCGGTTTTGCTTTTTTAAAGTCAAATATATTTTGTTGTTTAGTATTAATTTCCTTACAATCATCCTTTCTATCAAAACAAATCTCAAAGTTGTTATCCATACATAAATAGGTGACTTCTTCTCCGGAAAGAATCTTTTGTCTCTTTTTAGTGGATGGCAATTTTGTGTCAGTTACAATCATTCGTTTTTTACTAATTTCAGCAGAATTATGAATTGTTCTTCGTGGCATCGGAAGTGTGCTAATCCAATTTTTAAGTTCCTCAATAGTTATTTTGCCATAGCTCTCTTGAGTAATTAGTTTATGATTCGCATCAAATAAATATTGGATGACTCCAAATTCTTTACAGAATTGAATACACAAATCTTCTTTACAATTTGATTTCGAAATACAGTCTTTGCTAAATATTGAATAGCCCAAATTGGGTATCTCTAGCCGGCCAATGTAATGATTTAAACGTTTTATCGACTCCACAAAAATAAACGAAGGTTGATGTTTGAAAAAGCTTTTGAAGTAGTTCTCAGCAAATGCAACATACTTCGATGGAGGGAAGAAAGAATCTTTGGAAACCAAAGCTCTACACTTGCTAAACATCAACTGGTCGTGCATCAAATTAATTTCTCCAGTGATGTATTTTTTTAAGCCTTGGAAGTATCCAAAAGTGGTGTGCCCATGGTCCATTAGTTTGAACAAAAACAGACTAGTATCATCAATATTGTTTTCAAGCAGATCTTCAATATTTAAAGTCGTTTGAAATATCATCTCACTGATTCTTATTTCAGTGAGATAAAGTGACTGTCCATTGGCATTTGTTGAGTATTGCTTAACGCAGAAACCATCATTATCATCGAAATTCAAATTATAAAATTCTTGAAGTCGTTGCAAAGATACAGATACTCTTGATTTGGTTTCAGTCTCCCTACATTTTGCAATTTCCTTGATGAAATTTGCAAATTTATTTTTCTTCAAGCAGAATGTGCCATTTTTCTCAGTTAATATCCCAGCTGCTTTTTTAAAACTAAAAAAATTGCATATGATATTGTCGGGGCATAACTTTCTGAGCTGCGAAACCTCCACAGGACCTTTCATTGAAATTTGAAGAATATCATAATATTTTTTTGGGATGGAATCAAACACTACATCATGAAGATCTGAAATATTATCCATATGAACTAGTGGAAACAATAAGGCTATGTCTTTCAACAGCTGTGACGTGTATACCTTATAATCCTCATCTTTGTATCTGCCATACAGCCCCTCCAAGAGCCTAGACATAAATTCTTTCGTAGTTCGAACTGTTGTTAAAATTCTATGTTTTGAGAAATATCCCAATAAGCAAGCAAATAATTCCCAATTGTAAAATGCATCAAACATATATAGAACATTTGGCAATCCACTGCCATGCAGTCTTGATTTAATGAGCTGATTATTTTTAGATGGGGAAATTCCTTGGTCACCACTTCCTAAAAAATTCAATCTAATTTTAATCTTGTTTGGTACCCACAGAATGATCATGATGTCATCTGGTACAAATAAATCTTCAAGCTGTTCAGTCATTTTGCGAGTGCATGGAACAATAAGGCACTTCTGATAATCCGCAATCTTGTAGAATCGTTCAAACATGGGGTGTGGTAAATGGAAAATGCTTTTGTAATTTGGTAGAAAATTTATTTCTTTGTTCGGCGATGACATTTTGAAGTATTCGATGGCTGCGAGTTATATACCGGGCTTTTTGGCTTTGAGTGTTCTTTAGTTTCCGAATGCTCTTTGGTTTTTGATACCTTTGGTTCGTCCTTGGCTTTACTTTTTGGCTTTGGTGGGGCCGGGTTTGGTGGAGTATAGGCAGCGTTATCATCAGGTGCGTGTTCAACACCAGGTCTCCCTAGTACGTTGCCTGGAGGTTTGTAATTGCATATAATAGGTTTGTTTTGACCCGATTGATAACAACTCATAGTTTTTGTATCTTTCCAAACCATTTGACTATAATGCCCTTGGCATTTGCTCATGTCAAAACTAGTCATCAAAGAGTTGAAGTCGCAACTACTTTTTTCGGCGAAAAACATATTTGCAGAGCCAGCTCCATCACTCCCACTTGCAAGGTTTTCACCAGTTTTAGCCAAGTCGGGCACTTTGTCACATTGACCATGTTGAAATAGTACTGGGTGGCATTGAATTTGCGCTTTTTCCATTTCATCGTCCCACGTCAAAGGTGCAGAGCCTACTTCTGCTCTAGCTTTATTGTGAATTGCAAGAATTTGAGCTTTTTGATCAGAGGTGATTGCGTTTCCATATTGCGCATAAGCGAAGTTTGTAAACAACATAAGTGGCGCTTCGCAACACTGTTAAATACGTTGCAAGTATATTCAATAAACTTTCAATTGGTTCAAAATTTAATCAGCAAGCAGTTTTGATTGCCCTTATATAATAATATCTGTGACTAATATAATTTCCTTAGACAAAGAATTTGAATCTGTGGCCATGTAATCATGTTCGATTTGTAAGGAACTAATTGTTTTGAAAATTTATCGGGTATATCCTGTTTTAAAAATTATGTCACGCCGCTTTTCCTTTAGTTTGCCGAGCTAAATATTAAAACAATGCAACATTTCGTTCGTAGGTCTTTAAATTTGATGGAAAAGCCTATGGCTGTCACTGCAGAACAAGCAGTATCAGTAATTAAAAACAACGATAGGGTTTATGTTCATTCGGTCGCTGCGACTCCTGTCAAGCTTTTGACGGCATTATCTAAAAGAAATGAATTGAAAAGTGTCGAACTAATGCATATACATTTGGAAAACGACAATCCATGTTCCCACCCATCCTTAAAGGACAGTTTCCAATCTTTAAACTTATTTGTTGGTAAACACGAAAGAAAACATGTAAAAAGTGGCAGGAATGTTTTTATTCCAATTTTTCTGAGTGAAATACCTAAGCTGATGCGATCAGGAAGGTTGGCACCGAATGTTGCATTGATTCAAGTATCCCCACCAGACAAACATGGGTATTGTTCTCTAGGAACAGAAGTCACTTGTGCATTTCCAGCTGTAGAATGCGCTCACACGATTATTGCTCAGGTAAACAAACATGTTCCTCGTACGCATGGTACCTCAATGATTCCATACTCGAAAATTGATTATGTTTTCGAAAATGACGAACCTTTGCCGACTACAAAAGTGGCCGAACCAGGAGACGCAGAATTGAAAATCGGACATCATATAGCAAATCTCATTAAAGATGGAAGCACCTTGCAAATGGGGATTGGAGGAATTCCAAATGCTGTGCTGCGAAGTTTAAAGCATCATAAAAATCTGGGAGTGCACACTGAAATGTTCCAGGATGATCTTATCCCACTAATTGAAAAAGGAATTGTCAATAATTCTTGCAAAAAATTTTTAAAAGGAAAGACTGTCACCAGTTTTGTGATGGGATCTCAAACTTTATATGACTTTGTGGATGACAACCCAATGGTTCAATTTCTCGACTCTTCCATCACCAACGACCCGGTCATAATTGCCAGAAACCCGCAGGTACTTTTATATCATGTAGGTCATAGCTATAAATTCCGCAGTTGAAATTGATTTAACTGGACAAGTCTGTGCAGATTCTATTGGTAAGAATATCATCAGCAGCGTTGGAGGCCAGGTTGACTTTGAAAGAGGTGCAGCAATTGCAGAGGCTGGAGTCCCAATTATTACTATGACAAGTACTACAAAGAAAGGTGAATCAAAAATTGTGCCATTTTTAAAAGATGGTGCTGGTGTTGTAACTACTAGAAGTCACGTACATTGGGTCGTGACAGAATATGGTGCTATCAATCTATGGGGATTGAACACTCAGCAACGGGCCTCTTCATTGATTAAAATAGCACATCCAGATCATCGAGAATTTTTATACAAAGAAGCCTATAAAAACTTCAATGTTGATGTTGAACACTTACCAATGCCACCATTGCCTCACAAAATGACTAGTGGTAAAATAAATTAATAGTTTACTCAAATTAGTCCTTGAGTTTTTAGATCTTCATATGTTTTTTTGTCGTAAACATTACCATCTTCGTCCTCAAACTCTTCTTGAAATTCATCAAACTTATCTTTCTCCAAATTCAATTTAATTTTCTCAAACAATGCCATAGCTTCCTCAATTTTAGTAATATTTTGAAAATGTTTTGTGTTGGGTATGCCTAAACTTCTCATTCCATAAGCGTGGCGACTTTCAGTAAAATGCCTGTCAAAATTACGCCTACCAAGATATATAAAATTACCACAAATTTCGCAGGGAAATTCTTTGTTGAGACCGTGTAATTTGTAAAGCCAAATAGGAATCGGCTTTCCGTCCCATCCTATCGGCAATTTCATTGGGTTGTCATTCATGTCCATCTCATCTTCGCTGGATTCGACCTGATATCTCAATTCATCATCCTCATTCATATGCGTTAATGTTTGTTTTCTGAAATTATTCATCTTGGTTTCTTGGACCACCTCTACTAAATATTCTTTAACTAAATAGTGAATCAGGTATTGATGAACTGCAATATATTCTTGTGGTTCTAAGTGATTTGTGCTTTGAGTATGAATGACATTTTGTTTAACTTTATTCTTATGCTTTTTACCTTCTAAATGGCACCTGTACGTGTTCTCATTGGTAAAAGATTTGTTGCAATATTTACAAAATTGAGTTTCTTTCCCCAGTTCCACTAAAATGTGTTCATATTGTTTTAATTTACCTTCATAAAATAGCTTTTTAAATTCAGCCTTCTTGTCATGAATTTCAATTTGCCAGGGATGTAAAGGCCTTACTCGCGCCATAAAATCATAGAGGTATTCGAACAGGTTTAAAATGTAGCTCTTGTTT